>JANAVB010007399.1:30417754-30565254 GCA_029216955.1 Iris pallida
CTGCATTTGCTCCAGTTGACATATCATACCATATTACAGGCGAGTACATTCTCTGACACTTTTCCAATTTATAATGATTGTTATAATTCATGTAATTAGTGTAGATATGCTTGTTCTCGACACATTGGTCACACGGATTGGTATTCATGGATCCCGACATGAGATGTTATTCCTCGTTATCTTGGTATATCTTGTGCAAGCTCCCTTGTAGTTCTTGTGCAGTATATGGACACCGATTCTCGAGGAGACTTGCTCCCTTCTCGTAGAATCCCGTGTCGTAACGTGTCTTGCTTGGATCCACTCTACCAGTCGGGGACGGGGAGTACTAGTGTAGATGTGTGGTCAATACCCGCCTTGTATATATTGTGAACCTTGTGAATGCCAATCCTACACCACACGTATGATTGGCTAGGTCATAACCTTGTGCAGACCCAATCCGGCCACATGTTGTAGCTAGTACTCACACACCTAGATATATGATTCTTGATTCTTGTACATGCCATGATCAGTTTACTTGCCTTGTTCTAGCTCTAGTTTTACATCTTACCTTGCCATGATACTCACATGTACATTCCATGATTTTCTTGTATATACTCTCTATTTACAGTCTTATAGCTTTTGTCATATCTTGTGAACTGTTGTTAATAGATTGTACTCGTTCTATCCTGACAGAATATGTTGAAAATATTACAGATGCGGATGAGGGAGATTATTGTACCTACTACGGTCCGGATGACGTAGTGGGCGTAGACTTGGAGACGTTGGTCCAGCAGGGCTTAGCTCCGCCTGACGAGACCTTACTACTTGCTTAGTTAGAGTAGGTCTTTTGTACTGGACTTTGTCTCCAGCTACTTTTGAGACTGTTATTATTATGGATTGTATTAGAGACTTGGACTTGTATATATTCTTGTGTTGGACTCGACAGGTTATTATTTTATTATCGTCTTGTTGTCTTTATCTTTCAGTCTTTACTTTGTTATCTTAGAGTTGTGATTGAGTACTCGTATATATTCATTGCTTGTCCTCCGTTCGGAGTTGACCATATTCTCGACAGGTTTTTGATATATATATATAAACTGTTTAGAGTAGAAAAACCTACAGCGTTCCACGCCGTTTTTACGGTGAGGGCTGGGCGTTGTCACGTGCACGTGCCCTTATAGTGGGTGCGGGTCGTGACAATCTCAGAGTTGATAGTGGAGAGGAGGCCTTGATGGGAGAGGATACTCATCCAGTGAGTGAGGGTGGGATGAGCCTCATTGTCGCTACCCAGCCAGCTCCCTCGAGTGGGACGGTGTCCACTCCCCAGGGGCAGAGTAGTATTGTTACTAGAGGCATGGCGGCGTCGGGGATGGAGGCGCGAGGGGGTGGAGGTTCGGCTGAGAGGCAGGTTTACTGTAGGAAGAGACGTGCTGTCGGGCCACTGAGCGACGGCCCCTCCAGGGAGGGGAGTCACCCTACTGACAGAGAAGAGGCGGTATGTGTCGATAATCCTTCCTGGGCGCTGGTACTCTCTCAGGTCATTCTTCAGCAGTCCATTCCGACTGGGATGGAGGAGAATTTTTTAGCGACGGGTGTGGCGCCTTCCCCAGGTGCCGATTCGGGTGTTGCCTCAGGGGACCCATCCTCTCATTAATTAATGGCTATTATCGTCTGGAATGTGAGGGGGGCGTGTTCGCTAGGGAGGTGGAGAGAGATTTATAGGGTGCTGCTCAGAGAGAAATGTGACACCTCAGTTCTGTTAGAAACCAAGATTAAAGGTGAAAAGACTCTCGCTCGGAGGACCCCATCCCATTGGGCCCAACTGTACAACCTGGCTCTGTGTGACAAGGCCAGGATCTGGGTTAGATGGAACTCGAAGTGCTGGGACGGTGATTTGATCTTGATGACGGAGCAGTTGATTGTCATTTCCTTCTCTAACAAGGGTGGCTTTCGGTTCTTACTGGGGGCGGTCTACGGGCATAACGACAGACGGAGAAGGGAGTCCTTGTGGAGTGACATCTCCCGGGTCGCAGCTGCAGCAGATTCATCGTCCCTTTCTCTTCTTATGATCGGGGACTTCAATGCCCTTCTACACCGGGGGGAGAAGGTGGGCGGTCGACCAGTTCCAGACTCTATCCTACATAATTTTCAGAGATGTCTACTCCAGGCGGGGCTCCAGGGATTGTCTCGATCTGGCTTCATCTGGACTTGGCATAACAAAGCAATCCGGAACAGGGTTGCGTGTCAGCTTGATCGGGCTCTAGGTAATGGAGAATGGTTCCGCCATTTCTCCAACACTTCGGCGGAGGGCCTGGCTGCTGGGATGAGCGATCATTCCCCTATCCGGGTTGGCTTCACTTCTCGGTCTCCTGGGAAGTCCCGACCTTTTAGGTACAACAACAGTTGGTATCTCTCGGAGGGCTACCTGGAGGCTGTCTCCGAGGGACTTACCAGCAGACAGGAGGGGACGGCCCAGTTCCGACTGGTTCGTCGTCTCAAGGCCACTAAGCAGGTTCTTCGGCGATGGGTGAAGGAGTTGCCTAAGACTTCCTTAGAAGATAAGGAGGTGGAGTTGCGGACTGTCCAGGAAGACATGCAAGCTGACATTCTCAATGGGGACTTGGCGACTAGAGAGAAGGAGCTGATCGAAGAAGTCAACATCCTGCGGTTGCAGAAGAAGATTAGCACGGCTCAGCGTGCCAAATGCTCCTGGCTCAAGGACGGTGATCGGTGCTCCAAGTTCTTCTATGATGTCATCCGGACCAGACAGCATAGGAATCACATCTTCCAGCTTCTGGGAGTCCCACTTAGATTGTATGTTGTACGATTACTGCTTTATTTTGGAATAAAATTTATCCTTTTTCCAACATATATATATATATATATATATATATATATAATTTTTATTATTAATTATTTTACTTCGAGCTAGTTATATTATGAACAAGTAACAATTTGATGTTTACTCGTTTTACTTGTAGCTGCAAGTAGGTGAATCATGCCATAAATTTTGTCCTTAATTGTTCTTAGATGACAAGATTTAATTTGCTCTTAGATGGAATAAAATTGTTCTCTAGCATAACATTTTTCGATTAAAAATATATAAAAAAATATGAAGTCAAAGTAAATTAGTGGTTGGAAATAAAATATTTTAATTTTATTTTTTCTTGAGGGAGAAAATAATATTTAATTTTCATAAGACCCTAGGATGGCAAGGTTCGTTACTAAAATGGTAAAATCAAAGTATGAAATTTAAGATACACTGAATCTTCTCGATCAAATGATCAAAATTAATCAAAAAATGTCTTGTATGACTTGACTGGAATGACACTGAATTAGTTTAGGTGCATATTATATTGAGTTAGAATTAATGTACACTTTAATACCAATCATATTATGAAATGACTAGAAAAATGAGCAGCTACAATAGGAAAACTAGAATAGACGACCAACGTTAGGTATAGAAAATAGAATTTCTGATTAATTTATGCAATTTTGTCCCTACATTTTTATAATTTTTTGAATTAAAATTGTTTCGGTCGATTTTGACCCCGCTGTACCCAAATCCTGGCTACGCCACTGGTCTTTAGTGTATTATGTACCGTATTTTCAAGTATCAAACTATACCTTTATTCCAATCCGTCTTACAACATGTAGGCTTTCAGAATGTACAGCAGCTAATTTTCAGTTCAATCACGGATTTAGAAACAAAATTCAACATAAAAAATAAGGTTCTCAAGTTAAATCCACCAAATAAGAAAACTATATTTCACATTATCTTGCTCATATTTCGACAAGTAATTCAACTTTAAAATACATCTCCAACGCAAGAACATACACCAGACACTCCCCCCCTCATCCTCCGCTTTAGAAATAAAATTGAATACAAACCAGTAATGTACTGGGAGAAGAAACTATACACAGAACCAAACAAGTCTGACCCAAATTTCTACCTCACCCATGAACATTATTCTTCCTCGCACCAATTGCTTCTTCAACTTGCAAATCCACAGAACTACCGACTTTCTTCTTTAATTCTGTTAAATCCATTCTGGCAATAATTTCTTCCCTTATTTCCTTGTACAAATTCTCCACCTTATCCTTACTTGAACCCTTCTCAATCTCTGCCTTCAGCTCGTCTATCTTACCTTTTAGACCTGCGATGTCGATGGTTTTTGATATCTCCTGTTTTATCACTTCATCAGCCTTTGCGAACTTCTCTTCTAAATTTGGTGGAGCCGTTGGCACAGTCTTCTTACTCGATCCGACTACCTCTAGGTTCATTGACTTTAACATCTCCTTTAAATCTTCTTGAGCTGCGTTCACCTCCTTCGTCTCACTTTCATCCAACTGCTCTCCTTTGGCCACCTTAACACGGGCCTTTCTCAAGATCTCCATCTTGCCCTTCACTTGTCCTTGGAGTTTCTCGTTGATCTCTCGTTTCAATTTCTCTCCTTTTGTCTTGAGCTCCATAACCTTGTTAACCTCAGCTAACGTCTTAAGCTTTTGCTTTAGTGCAATATAGGATCCAGGTCGAGACAGGTTGTACTTAAACTCTTGCATCAACTTGTTGACCTTTTCCTTTGCCGACGAAGTAAGGGCTTGATCAGGTGAGTCTGAGGGTGACTTGGATAACTCCATCTTAAGGGACTCTAGTTTCTCCTGAAGGCCCATAGAGATGAAGGCATTCGTCATTTCCTTGTCCACTTCTTGCTTCAACTTCTCTATGGACTCGTTGGAGATGACAGGTCTTGGTGATTGAATCTTGGCTTCTAATACTGCCTTCTTGAGATTTTCAATCTCAGCCTCAATGTCGGCAGAAAGGTCAGTTTCCTTCTTTTTCATGTTTCGCTTCTTCTCTGGTTCAACGAAGCTGCCTTCGACAAATCCCCCAAGATTCCGGAACTTCTTATGCCGGTGACTAAGCAAATCTTCTGTGTCCAATTCAGAGAGTTCCTGAGAAATATAAATAAACCAAATGAATTACTTTGCATTTTAGAAATATCTAGAAACTGAAAAAAGGAATCTAAAACGGGTAAAAACGTTATCTAGGAATTTTCAAGAATAGGAGGAAAGAGAATACAATCTTAATTGCTTGTTTTTATGTTGCTCTCATCTTTTAATGGTCAATAGCAGTTAGTTAGATCTTTCCTGCGAAAGTTCTTACTTCTTAGGTAATTGTATCTTGGAAAAAAACATCTAGATGGCTAGGGAGTACTTGTCACGATAACAAAATTAGGGTAGGAGAGGATAATTTGTAAAATTAATATTGGGGAAAATGAAAAGTCTTCATCCGTGTCCCAGAACCACCCTTCCACTCTCTCCATCTACAGATGTAATGAGCCCACACAAGTCAGGACTTGATCTCCAGTCTGGGCCAGAAGTTTAGCCTTTCTTGTCGAGCTCATTCCTAGATGAACAAGTGAGGATCTAGCCATAGAAGGCAGGTGAGGATGTATACCCTTTTTCTAGTAGTTTAGCTCATGCAATCAAGGTCTAAGTTCCACTTAAGATTAGGAAAGTGTCTAGACAAATAGGTTAATAAAATTTGTTGTACGGATTGCATTCATCTCAACGATAAGCAAAAAAGAAATGATATGCTTTCTGCATTATTAAATATATTATGTCAAAAATGCTTAGTGTAGTGTAATTATTGAGGAAAATCTACAGAACATCAAACTTCTTATATTACACACTTATACTGTAAAGTTTCATCCATCGTGTTCCCAAATACTCACATTTATATATAACGTTCTTCAATTTTTCCTTCCTTGCTACATAATGAGGTAAAATAAGATGAACGTTCTGTAATTTTCTTTTGTTGCTATATACCAATAAGAACATGGTCTTCCAACGTGATTTGATGAAAAAAAAGAAGTAAAAAAATGTTATAACTGACACTTAGTTCTTGAAACTTTTAATATTCACAGAAAAAGGAGAAAAGTATGACATACCTCCATGGCTTTTGTAACCATTAGCTTTATCTGTTGGGAGGTCCAAGCTGGGTCGGTGTGTGCACCACCAAGAGGTTCCTGCAAAAAATGAAAACATTGAGTAAAGAACATATGTTCATGGCTAAAATAAAGTATAAAAGATGTAGCACATTTTCAGCGTTACAGTGTCTATCCTACTCATATCAATATCACAAACACAGAAAATAACTAATTTAACTTTTGATTAAAAAAAGTTGCAGTTGCATAGATCAAGTCAAAGCATTAGTAGTAGTACCATGGTCATCAATTCTTAGCAAGTGATCCCCAAAAAGAGTTGGATGAACCTGTTCTATGCTACCAGCCACTAAACAATTATGTTGCTATCCTACACATACTAAGATATCTAGCTTCCATATCTTTCAGATAACTGAGAAACCCATAAAAGGACCTCCCAGTTTGAAATAAATATGGCAGAACACTCTGGAGCCAATATGATGATGTCAGGAAGAACTGACACCAGCTCCCTCCAACATTAGCAGCACAAGCAGCAGTAAATGACCCTTCTACCTTCTCAAGTACTGTAGTGGTGTAATTCAGCTTACCGAAGGTGATGCAATTTGTACTAGAAAAGACATACCATACCAATTGGGGGGCATGTCAAGTAACTAACGGAAGTGAGCTGGGAGAAGGGCATATGATAAAGGGATAAGAAAACACATACATATGATAACCAAACAATTGGAAAAGAAGTTGCAGCAATATGTGCTGAATCTAATAAATTTTTTTACTGTGGAATGATATTTCAAGCATGTTGCATGCCACTCATTTGCATTATCTCCTTAGCATGCAGGCAACCAAACAACCCCATAACATGCACATAATTCCAAATTTTCTTCATGAGGTCCCATTGATACTGATGTGCTAATTTGAAAGATGTTTTAGTTGTACGAATATCACTAGATGTAACATGCATAAATGACATTACATTTATCATATTTATATCATGACAACATAATTAATGATAATGTGATAAAGTCCCAAGGGCAAGGGAAAAGGCAATAGATTCGTACTGTCATGAGATGCCTTGGCCTTGGATGAGATATGAATGCTAAGTTTGCTATAAAACATATGTTTATGGCCATAGGTTTACCATGAGAGACATTAGTGAAATTGGATTGGTCACATCGTTATGCATTGAACCAGGAGCAGAGCCATAATTAAAATCATGGGGAGGCCGTGGTACTACATATTAGAAAAAGTTACCATGTTAATTGAACTTCAATAACAAAAAATATACAAAAGAGGATGCAATTAAAACTTTCAACAAGATGATATTTGAACTCAATGTCTTTCATTTAAAAGCCCAAAGTGCTACCACTAGAGCCAACTTATTCTTTGTGCAATAGTGGGTCAAACTAATATATATGTTAAAATTGCAAAAAAAAAAATCTATACAATAATTAACATTTGAAAAAAAAATTGTCGTGTGGTGTGGTGGGGGTGGGGGGTGGGGGGTGGGGGGGTGGGGGGGTGGCTTGGACTCTGTAAATCCGCCCCCTGCATCGAACTCGTGGTGAGTGCAATTGGTCTCATAAGTTGCTGGTGTAGTTGACACCATAGCGAGAGTCCATGTGCTTCGTTTATATTTTTTATTTGGCTAATCGATTAAGTTTAGTATTATAATATCACTAATGATCATACAATCGCTATAGTGTTTATACTTAAACTTAGCATAGTCCTAATATGCACTAATGATATGTGTATTGCTTTGTTCGTCTAACATTTATTTATAGAAAATCAATAAGCAATATCAATCATGGACATATGCAATGACATGATGGGCTAAAGACACTGTTTGTCTATAAGATTTCTCTGAACCACCCATGACATCTCTGAGACCATGTACTCGGGGGTTCCAGTACCTGGTCAGCGGACGCAGGTCGAGGGAGCAACGCTTTCCATGGGGATTCGGGGGCGAAGCCGCCGAAAGGTAGACAGATTTTCTAGTCTGCTTAGCTTTGTACAACTGTCATCAAGATAAAAAGTCATCTTCATACAAAGGAAGAAGCCAAGCTATCAAGACATCGCGCTCAATGTAATCTTTTTATTTTGAGTTCTTAGATTTATTTGTAACTCGATAGGAAAAGACAAAATAGTTGAAGCCAAAAATCCAAAAGCCCAAAGGTCTCAATCTGGGATAACAGATTGGTATACCGGCGGTATATCGCAGTATACCGACGATATACCGTTTATTGTTACAGCAAGCATGCATGTGTAAAATGGCATACCGACGATATACCATAGTATATCGACGATATATCGTTCATCCTGTTTCGAAGCATTAAATGCAAATCCAACGGCTATAAAACTAGCCGTTTATTATCGTTACTATGCAGGACGCAGTAATACCGACAATATACCGCCAGCACATCAACTTTTGGGCTGTTTTCACTTGCTATTTAAACCCAAGTGCATTCTTTTGTTTCCCACATCTACTTCTTGGAGCCTTTTTATTCTTTAGAAGACAAACTTCTCCACATAAAAAGAGTATTACTTGCCAAATCACATTAAGATAGAGTTGTAAAAGTTGATCTTCAAATTATTGTGAGAAGATCAAAATCTTTTTTGTAAGAGTTTGAAGTCCGCAAGCCTTCGTATCAAAGCTTGTGTAGAAGTCGACGAGCCTTTGGATCAAAGCTCGTGTGTAAGAAGTCGATGAGCCTTTGAATCAAAGCTCGTGTTGTAACTATTTGTTATAATAGTGGAGAGAGTTCTGGGACTGGAGTACCTCAAGGAGGATACCGTGATACATCGGAGTATTCTTACCTCATTCTTAGCAATTATTTTAAATTACTTATTAGCATTCATAATTGTGCTTAATTATTAGTTAAACCCTATCCCCCCCCCCCTCTAGGGTGCTTTCAATACATCCCCTAATTAGTGAGGGCGGTGCATGCACGTTGTCCTGTTTGTGAGCTTCACGCAAACGGGAACCAACATTCTCTGCTTGTGAGCTTCACGCTAGCGAGAAGTGTTTTCCCTGCTTGCGAGCTTCACGCGAGCGAAAGTACTTTCCCTGCTTGTGAGCTTTAATCAAGCAGGAGATGTGTTGTTTCACTGCTTTGAGACTTTGTTATTTTTAAGGATCCACAAAAAGTATGCAATGACTAGGAGACAAATTAGTATAGTTTGTTTACAAAAATCTAAGTGAGCTATGCCAAGAAACTAGAAAATTTGAAAATCTTTTATCCAAAATTTGGCATATACATCAAAAAAATATAGAATAGGTAGGAAAACATGATATAATATTAATAGAATGCATGGTAGATAGAAAAAGAATAGGAGGATAGGATAATGTTAATCGATTTTGTATTAGGGGAGGAGATGCTTACTAATGTTATTAGTATGCACACCAAGTAGGATTACATGCAAAGAAAATTTTGAGAACTTTTGTATAGTTTGATTCAAGAATTGCTTTGGATATATATATATATTTTTGGAATAATGGTGAATTTATTCCTCGCACATAGCAGAAAATGTATTACAATACAGAAATATCACAACTTCTCATACCCCACATGATAGTATTATGGGGCCATTACTGATACATCGAATTCTATATTATGTAGAATTCCAATATGGGGGGTAGCCAATTCCTCGTAAATACGTCGGTTCCGTTCCTTCCAGATGTGCCAAACGGAAGCGGCTAGACGCACTCTGGCTCTTCTGGCCCACCCCGGATCCCGGCCTCTGTGATCTCGGATCCAGCTAAGAATGCTCCGGATGTCTCTATCCACCACAACTCCTCCTCTCAGTTGCACGCACTGCTCAGTCCAAATGTGCCAGGACATCGGACAATCAAAGAAGAGATGCCCCATTGATTCATCCTCCCCCTGACATAGCACACACTTAGCATCTGGGATCTGCATCCCAAACCTGAGTAGTTTGTCTCTCGTCATCAGTCTGTCCCGTAGAAGTCGGTAAGCACATAGTTGTATTTTACGGGCAATTCCCTTACCCCAAATGAAGTCCACCTCCTCAGCCCGGTCATGATGGGTACGAACCAAATCATAGCAGCTGCGGAAGCAGAATAATCCTGACCCGCCCCCCGAACCTGGGCCAGCCCAGCTCCAGGAATCCTCATGCTTTGGGTATATATATATATATATATATATATATATATATATATATATATATAAACTAATAATAATAAATATATATATATATATATATATATATATATATATATATATATATATATATATATCAAAAGAGATTTAAATGACCATGAGGAAAAGTAGTGATTATAGTAGCGTGTATGGAGATCATGGGATAAATTTGGAATGACAATAGTATACTTGATTTTCCATTGTTTTGCGACCTTTAATACTTGTTCTAAACAAAATATGAACATTTAATTACTTTAGAAGTAGACCCAAGTAGCCATGTAAATTATTTTTTTTACTAGGAAGGCAGGTTGGCTAGCATGTAAAGATTGCAAAGCTATAGGAGAGCTTAATTACCACACAACCTAGTATGGTTCTATTAGTTATTGGTGTTAGGAAATGAGAGAAGAACCAT
This sequence comes from Iris pallida, assembly GCA_029216955.1. NCBI lineage: Eukaryota > Viridiplantae > Streptophyta > Magnoliopsida > Asparagales > Iridaceae > Iris > Iris pallida. The sequence goes on from JANAVB010007399.1 coordinate 30,428,248, forward strand.
GAGATCGAGGACCATATGATGGAACTTGAAAGGAGAGTACACTATTTAAAGATAAAAGGTAAAGGAATATGGAAACTAGAAAAAGATAATTAATCTTACGTTGTATAATATGTCTTATTGTAACAAGTAGTGAAAATAATTGTAGGAGTTTCTAGATCCAATAAAGAAATGTGGTGGTGGAAAAAGTCAAAGGATAATCAAGGAAAAAAAAGAATCATCTATAGAGATTATCATAAGTTATAGAAATAATGAGAACTTTGAGTGATATCAATTAACAAAGAAAAATCTATTAAAATAGTTATTGAATCTAAATCCAAGACCTATGATTATTTCTATAGGGGGCTAGAAATTAAATGTAGACTTGTTGAGTTGGAATATTATTTTAAGGATTCTTGTGGTTCTATAGAATCCAACTAAGGAGAACAAGGAACAAAGAGCTCTCCCCCCTTTTCCGCAAGACTGTATCTTAAAAATGTTGGTTTGAAGAATGAGTGGTGGTCATTCTGCAACCCTTACTGCCCAAAAGGAGAGTTGGCAACTAATATGTTCTGCTTATTGACATGGGTCTATTGTACATTTGTGACCTCTGGATGTCGAAGGCATCCTTAGGGCAATCTCGTAGTTCCTACGGAATGGGGATGATGGGGTTGGTCCATGGACTTTCCTTCCTTTCACCACATTTTTCTAAGAGTAGGGAAGAAGTAGGACCTAAGTAATATTAAGTAAAACAAAGGGTATTAGACCAAATATATAAGTAAAATAAAATGATGTCAAGGAGAGGTGGAGTATCTTCACATATTGTTTAATAAAAAGTTAAAAACCACCTAGGAAAATTTAACATAGAAAGAGAGGACCAAATTCGAGATAGGTCATACTCCTATGTCGTACAATTATGATTAATGAAGTTTAAGATGCTTGAAAGGAAATGACAAGTGGAAAAGCTGTAGGGCATGCTTAGATTTATATTGAGATTTGTCAATGTTTAAAACAGAAAAGATTAACAATGGTTAACAAATTTATTAAAACAAATACTAAAGAGTAGAAAAAGCCTAATGAGTGGAGCAGTCCTATAGTACCCTATATAGTCTCAAACACACTAAGGATTGCTTTAAAGATCATATCTTCTCATTAGTAAACATGCATGTACAAGTAGTTGTATCAATGATTGAAAGAAAACATGCAAAGGAACTCTGCAAAGTTTGAGAACATACTGGAATGATTCCATCGGCAACCTTTAGCTTACATAGTTCAGTGGCTGTGATTTTCAGTTTCTCGGCTGCCTAAATAATCAGCAAAAGAAAAGCTAACTATGTTAGCAAGAAGAGGCATACTAATTAAACACAGGAGCAAGCAAAACACATGTACTTTTGGAGCTGCTTGGGAAGACTTCCACAAGATAGCTGCACATGCTTCCGGGCTGCAGAAAATACAGAGAGCTTGTAAATGCAAAAATGCACAATAGATTCACAACTGAATGGGCATATGACTAAAGATTGGTTAGAGGACAAAAAGGAATAACAGACAAGAGAGCCTAAGGGTTCATGGGTCCATAGGAACTACAAGACTTGAGACAATTAGAATTTACAAGTGCACATGTTGGGAAAAATAAGGATCAAATGTGAAGGTGGTAAAACATCCTGACAGTATGTTCACGAAATAGAGAAAAATATAAGACAATTTTCTCAAGAAACAATAAAGGCGGTGAGAGAAGAACAAGGAAAAACGAACAAGAGGCCTAAGGGTTCATGGGTCCATAGGAACTACTAGACTCGAGACAATTATAATTCACAAGTACACATGTTGGAAAAATAAGGATAAAATGTTACAGTGGTAAAACAGTTTGACAGTGATAATTTACGTACATGGAATAGAGAAAAATATAACACAATTTGCTCAAGAAACAGTAAAGGTGACTATTTTTTTTTTCACTAAAAATGTCAGTCAGTGAAGCAACAAACTAGGCACTGATTAATCTATTAATCAAGACCAACTACTTCTTTTACAAGAAAACATGACACCTTTGATTAAACAAATTATATGAAAGTTCAAAAAATATTGCCTTGAAATTTATGATGTCTACATAAAAATTATCCATGAAACAAGGTGACGACAAACTACTCTCTAGGTTAGTTGTTTACCCTTCTTCTAAGTCATGTTTATTCCTTTCCTTGCTCACATTCTATCATCTTCCCCGAACTCACTGTTCGGTAAAAGAGAACTAAAGTTTGATGATCATAGTCTTGGTCTATTAAGGAGAGCACTAGAAAATACTTCATTGGATGCTCAAAAAGAATATACTCAACACAATAGATAAATATGATTATTTTATGCATAATAATTTTGGCTACCTGGCAACATAAAAGACAGAGTTCTCCAACATGAAGAGTTTGTTTGCACAACCAATAGCAAGAGCTCCACCAGATCCACCTTCACCAATGACAACAGAGACAATAGGGACTTTCAAACCAAACATAACCCTCAAATTGTGGGCTATTGCTTCACCCTGTATGAAACAGGAGTACCGTATCAATGCAGTTATGATGATTATCACAAACTTGATCAAGTATATTTGACAATGGCAACAGAAAAGTTAGATATGATACTTGACCAAGTTCTTCCGATTTGAGATCGGCAAATGCACCAGGAGTGTCAATGAATGTGATGATGGGAAATCCATGGTGATCAGCATATTTCATCATCCGCAGGGCCTTTCTATAGCTATAAGAATGTGTATACATTCAGTAAGTTTAGAAGAATCATAGTTACATATCAAAAACAGATCATAAGACAATCTAGTTTAAGGAATGCATCGTTATTAGTCATTGTCATAGACGATATATATGAGTAATAATTTTAGCTATTTAGGGCTGTTGAGACATGAGAGATGGAGGAAGAGAAGAAGAGGTGGCTAATCATAACTTGGTGAAGACAAATAATATTTGGGGAATAACCAACATACTCTCCATAGGAAAGTTTCTTCTTATACTGATTAAGAATACATCGATAAGACTCCGTATAGAAAGAACCCTACAAGTCAAGAACACAAATATAGATTCAAACTCAATAGGAAAGGTGGACTCTTGACACAATCTATAACATAGCCGAATTTGTAACAATCTCATAGACTTGTACTAATCCTAAGCTAGATGCAAAACATACTATTCTTCGACAAGAGTTATATCATTGCCTATGATGCTGATGAAATTGAGCATGGTCTTTATATAGAATGAAAGCAAGATGGTTGACAAGGAGAAATGCTTCAGGACTGTTGTGTGGCCATAGAATATCCATAAATTGAAAATAATTTTTTTTTCTAAGATGGTTGCAAGATCTACTGTAGTCTACATCACGTGTAAGATGGGCCTGGCAGCCCGGAAGACCGAACTGGTCAAGTCCGGGCCAAGCCCCAACCTGTAATATATCCCGGTTGGGTTTAACCATTGAGAAGTGGTGGCCCAGACCGGCTATGAGCCCGGAATATATATATATATATATATATATATATATATATATATATATATATAAAGGTAAATGTATTAAACGAAAGAAAAAAGCCGGCTACAACCCAGAAAGACACACACCCACATCAAGATTATCTCACGGCGGAGGACAATATGATATCCTCTTCAAGTTACATCATATAAATAACCGACAATAAGGACACCGTTGGGAGTGGGTACCCTAAGTCATCCTCAAACCCGATGCTTGATCCCCTTGTTAACTCTTTGAGTAACCCTTGGGGGCAGGAATATAATTCTCGAATTGAGCACCTCCGGGTTTATGATTACCACGCTTTCCTACGTTACTTTGCATGGCTGCCATCATCAGAACCCATTGTGGATTGGGGATGGCAAGATGTCACTAATTGGTACACTGTGCCCATTGTCTTCAGAGTTACATGTGTCTCCTAGTGGATTAGCTCGCGGACTAGTACTATCAGAAGACTTTTTTCTGGCTCTAGTCAGCTCTTCATCCACCTCATTAACATTTGGCCTGATTCTGGGGTTATTTCTTTCACTACTCATATAGTGTGTTGTTTATCTTTACCGTCCACTCCTAATGAGTTACTTGGATTATCTTATGGGATTAAAGCATGTCATCCCACTCCCTTCAATTCCATCTCCCTTGTCCTTCAATAATGGAGCAACTACCATTGTCTTTATCGCCCACTTGTTCATTGATCCCTTTACTACTCTTTGTACCTTCTCTCTTGTCTAGCATTGAAGCTTGTGACTGCTTTGCTCGCATCTAAACTCTGTCGTCTTGCTCCGAGTTAGCTATAGGTTGCTCCTCTTCATCCATTGCCTGACTCATTTCTGCATCCTCTACTCTATCCTTAACACCTTGGTTTCAGTATCGCTTTCCTCACCAACCCCCTGTGGATCACTCTCAACCTCATCTTCCCCTTATATGCATTAAGCCCTCATGTGTCCAAAACAGTGACACTTAACACAAGTCGGTGGTACCCATTCATAGTAAACCTATTGTTCAACCGACACTCCATTAGGAAGTTCTAGATGTATCTTCTTTGGAAGCGGATCCGCCTTTATATCAATGAAGATCCTTGCATAGGCTAATCTCTGCCTCCTACCCTCAATATTACCGTCCTAAGAGGGGGTACCTACAATACTTACTAGCTTCATAATTGATGGGGAACTCCATAATTGTGGAGAAAGTCATGGTTGTCTAATACAAATAGGAACTGTGCTGAAACGATCCTATAAAAAATTGGTAGTAGGATCCCACCTCCGCATCACTACTAATCTTCCATCAAATGTCCACGGCACGGCCTTCAAAATCTTCTCTAGATCCTCATTAAGACTGAACTTTATGAAGTACGATACATTATCCCTTAAGAAGATTTCCATGTCCACTTTGCAGCATTGTTCCCTTAACGCATAAACGCGGAGTTGGCCGAAGAACGGTTTTGTATCCATTACATATAATATTCTTGTGTTTTTCTAACACTGTCATTTTCGTCACATCATCGTTCGTTATCTCTGCCACTTTTAACTCCTTTCACCACTTTGGGTTCTACATATTGTCGGTGGCATAACCAAGATTTGGGTGCAGCGGGTCAAATTCGACTAGTAAATTTTTAATCCAAAAAATTATAAAATTGTAAAGAATTTTTTTTGCATATTAGTCACAAAATTCTTTTTTTATTCCTAACCTCGGTTTTCTATTGTAACTACTCATTTTTTTCATTCAGTTCAAAATATCATTAACATTAAAGTGCACATTTTTAGCCCAATATAATCAAAACCTTACTTCAGTATATCTTAAAATCCATACTTGAATACTACAATTTTAATCATGAACATTGTCATCCTAGGATCTTATGATAATTCAATATTGTTTTATATCTCAAGGAAAAACAAGATTAAAAATATTTTATTTCCAACCACAAATTTACTTTGACTTCACATTTTTCATATTTTTTAATCGAAGAATGTTATACTAGCAAACAATTTCATTCCATCTAAGAGCAAATTAAATCTTGCCATCTAAGAGCAAACAAGGACAAATCCAATTAGGACATGAATCAATTAGGGGATAAATTATTTAGGAATCATTTAAAAAAAATAGGACATAAATCAAATATATTTAGAGGTATTACCTGATGAACGAGGGAGACGACACGAGAGAGAGGTGCGACGCAATGGGAGAGAGAGAGACGCACGACCGAGTGATATTCAGAGAAAGGAGCAGCATAAAAAAAGTGTTCATTTTTTTGGCCATTTCATATATATATATATATATATATATTTTTTTTTTCATATATATATATATATATATATATATATATATATATATATATATATATATATAAATTTTGGCTTCGCCAATGCATACTGTATCAAATTCCTTCCATACCATGGTTAGCCTATACAAATGTGCACAAAAGATGTGGTTTGCATTGAATAATTTTTTTCTAATATTAGTATTGTAGAATGGAAAATGGATGATTATTATTGAGGGAGAGATTACACATATATAGGAGAGGCTAGCCTCCTCTCCTATTATTCTAAGCAATGTGGGACTAAAGCCCAATAACTCTAATATAACACTTAACACCCTCCCTCAAGCTGGAGCATAGATATCAATCATGCCCAGTTTGTTACATAAAAATTGAACCCGAGGACCCAGAAGAGGCTTTGTGAAAATATCAGCTATCTGGTCGCCGGTCCTCACATGTTGAAACTTTATCACTTTCTTTGTATACTCATCACGAACAAAATGAATGTCAATTTCAATATGCTTCGTCCGTTCATGAAATACTGGGTTGGTGGCAATGTGAATAGCAGATTGGTTATCACACCATAGATCTGCCACTTGAGATCCAGCGTCTTCTTTCAGTTCTTGTAGAAGATGTTTCATATATAATATCTCTGACGTGCCATGAGCAATAGCTCGATATTCTGCTTCTGAGCTTGAGCGTGCTATCACACTTTGTTTCTTGCTTTTCTATGATACTAGATTTTTGCCAATAAATACTGAGTAGCCAGATGTAAACCGTCTATCTGTCAGGCTTGCTCCCCAGTCAGCATCAGTAAAACACTCAATGCGAGTGTGTCCATTATTTTCCATTCGAATTCATTTTTGTGGATTCTTTACTAGATAACACAGAATTCTGAGAACTGCCTGCCAGTGTGGAACTCTTGGAGAAGCCATAAATCTACTTGCAACACTCACTGCAAAAAAAATATCCGGACGCGTCATGACAGCTAAGTAGTTGAGTTTTCCAACTACTCGACGATACTGATCTGGATTGGTCATCAGGACCCCTTCGTCTGGAAGTAACTTCGCCCCTGGATCCATAGGTGAGGTTGCTCCCTTTGGTTGCATCATGCCTGCATCATTTAGTATGTCCAGCACATACTTTTTTGAGAGATTACAATGTCCCGCTTACCGCGTGTGACCTCAATGCCCAAGAAATAGTTCAAGGATCCCATATCCTTAGTTTGAAATTGTTCTCCAAGGAACTTCTTGAGACTTACAATACCCTAGCTGTCGTCTTCCGTAATTACAATATCATCAACGTAGACACCAAGAAGTATTCTTCCAGCAGATGTGTATCGATAGAAGATTGAATGGTCTTTCTTCGATTGACACATTCCAAATTGAGTAACAACCGGTGTAAATCTACCAAACCATACACGAGGTGATGGTTTCAGACCATAGAGGACCTTCCTCAGATGACACACTTTAACCTCCCTTGCAACAAACCCGGGATGTTGCATCACATATACTTCTTCATTAAGATCCCCGTGGAGGAAAGCATTCTTTATATCTAGCTGGAGTAACGGCCAATCATATCGGATGGCCAAGGTCATGAGGACACGAATGGATGTCATTTTGGCCACAGGAGAGAATGTCTCAAAGTAATCCTCAACATAGGTTTGAGAGTATCCTTCGGCCACCAGCCGAGCCTTCAGTCGATCAAGAGTGCCATCCGGTTTTACCTTAATCGTGAACACCCATTTGCAGCCGACTGTCTGTTTACCAGTAGGTAAGTCGACTAAGTCCCAGGTATGATTCTCCTGGAGAGCTTTCATCTCCTCGTTCATAGCAGCACGCCAACCAGGATGTCGGAGACCCTCCTCAGCGGTCTTGAGGATCTGAATCCCATCAATAGTAACCACAAGAGTCTGAGTGTGACTGGTAAGACCTTTGTAGCTGTCAACATACAAGGGATGATCACGACAGGCACGACGAGGACGTTCTGGAGGCGGGACCGCCGGAGCTACTGGTGGAGCTGCTGGTGGAACAGATGGAGGCAACTCATTTGAGCCGAAACTGCTGGTGGAACCAAAGGAGGATGAATCAGTGGGCGATGTTGGCAATGGCTGAATCGGTGTATATGGACCATCTGACTGGGAGATTGTCTCGGTAAGGGAGGGCACCCGTACGGGGGGCTGTTGTGTTTGAGGGGAAAATAACAAAAAATTCTCTTCTGGATAGACCAGAGGAGCCGGACCCTTTGATTGTGGGAGTGGTAGAAATTCGGTTTCTACAAAGGTAACATCCCGAATGAAAAAAATATCGCTTTAAGACATGGAAGAAACACCGATACCCTTTCTGATCTTTAGGATACCCAAAAAAATATATTGTATTGCCTTAGGATCTAATTTAGAAAGGGTTGGTCTGGTATCCCGAATATAGCATAAGCAGCCAAAGATTCGAAGAGGCAGAGGAAATCGCTCTCGTCCAGGAAAAAGTCTAGAAAAAGGAGTGCTACCATTGAAAACGGACGATGGCATGCGGTTAATAAGATAACAAGCAGTAAGAACCGCATCTGACCAAAATCTCTTGGGAGTACGTGCTTGAAACATAAGAGCACGTGTTGTTTCCAATAAATGGCGATTCTTACGTTCAACTACACCATTTTGTTGTGGTATGTACGCACAAGAGGTTTGGTGGATGATGCCGTTGCGGGCCAGATGTTTACCGAGATCACGAGATAAATACTCACGGCCATTGTCACTCCGAAAAAATTTTGATAGGAATACCAAATTGTGTTTTTATTTCGACATGAAAGTTGCACCAAATGTTAAATAATTCAGAACGATTTTTTATCAAATAAATAAAGGTGACACGTGAGTAATCATCTACAAAAGTAACAAAGTACTTAAAGCCCATTACAGATTCAGTCGGACAAGGTCCCCATATATCAGAATGTACCAACTCAAAAGGAGCGGAAGTAATTTTATTTGGACTCACCGGATAAGGAACCCGGTGATGCTTAGCTAAACTACATGTCTCACAATGAAAAGAAGAGGGAATATCTAAAGATGGGTATATTTTCTGGAGAGCTTGGGACGATGGATGGCCTAACCGACAATTTAACTCGACAGGATCGAGTTTCATGCCGGCACAGGCAACAGAAGAAGTTGCGTCAAACAGATACAAGCCTCCAGCCACATGTCCCTTACCAATAGTCTTTCCAGTTTTCAGATCCTGAAAAACACAACCATCAGAAAAAAATGTTACCGAGCAATATAGTTCACGAGTAATTTGACTAATAGAAAGTAAACTGAACGGATTCCCAGGAGTAAGTAGCACAGAGTTGAGGGACAGTCCAGTAGAAAGAGTGGCACTTCCACGTCCTCGGACTGTCAGGGAACCTCCATTGGCAACAGTAATGCCAGAAGCACGACGTACAGGTACATAATCATGTATCATACTTGTGTCTCCAGTCATGTGAGAGGATGCACTAGAGTCAATTACCCACTGCTTGGATTTCACTATGCACGTTGCTGAGTAACCAGCTGTGGAACCAGACGTGGATGCTTCACCACGACGTTGAGCCTGGAAATCAAGGAACTCTGTATATAAGTCTGAAGTCATCTGAATAGATCGTACACCATCATCAGGGGCATCAGGTGATTTAGTGCAATGCCAATAGAAATGACCAAGCTGACCACAGTTAAAACATGTGCGCGGTCTTCCTCCATCACGACCGTCATTGCCTCGTCCTCCATCACGACCAGTATTGCGGCCACCACGTCGGCCGTCACGACCACCACGAAATCCCGTACGTGCGGTCCCGAGAGCAGAACGGTCAGCAAGAGGATCACCCGGAGTGGTTTCAACTACTTTGGCAGCCCGAAGGACACGATAGTGTGCTTCCAACAGGGACGGTACATCAGATCCAGCAATAATCTGAGATCGAGCAGAGTCTGCATCAGGACGGAGTGAGGCAAGATAAGCCATGACATGAAGCTGCTCACGTTGAACCCGTGCTTCATTAATATCCGACGTAAGAGGTAAAACGCGATCGATCTCATCCGTCATAGCCTTAAAGGCCCGGAAATGGTCTTTATGGGATTTGTCTCCTTGATTTGCTCGGTATACACCAACGACCGAGTCATAGATACGAGACAAATCGTGTTTACCATCAAATGCCGCCGCCAGTACCTCCCATAACTCCTTCACGGAGTCCGTATTTTGAACCATGTCTTCCACCGATGGTTCCATGGAATTTATCAACTGTGTAAACAGTCTACTGTCATCCGTCTCCCATTGCTCAAAGATGGGATCATCTTCTGCTGGAGGGTTGTCACTCAGATGTGTGGACAACCGCATTCCTCGAAGTGTCTTCTCGACCTTCTTTCTCCATGTGGAGTAGCCCTCTGGCCCTTCCAACCGTCGATCGATAAGTCGAATGGAGGAAATCGTTGTGCTAGTGCCTGCTAGTGTGTTGATGACACTAGTATCTGTGGCGCTGCTATTTACCGTAGAGTATGCCATTTATCAGAAATTCGACTGTCGAATTGTTCTTTCCTCTTGATAAACACAGCAACTCTGCCAATGCGCTAAAAACGGAGCCTAGAACCGGCACACGTGCATAGAAAGCAGAGAGTGTGGATCACAAGCCAGGACAGAGAGATAACCCATGGTATCCTCTGTTAAATCCTGGTGTGGAGATCAAGGAAAGAAACAAAGATTCATGCACAACAAACCATATGTGTGCTCTTTGTTAAATTTTCGGCATTGAAGGGCAGAGGTTCCAACAAGTGTTTCTCCTCTGAGATTTCCAACAATTTTTTTAACCTAAACTAGGGTTTGGAGGGAGTGGGTGGCGGCTGATGGAAGTAGAGGGTTAGGGTTAGGTATTGTAGGCATCGGGGGGGGCAATGGGGGGGGAGGGTACTGTAGCGGGCATGGGGGGGTCGAGTTCTGTAGCGCGGGTGGGGGGGGTCGGTACTGTAGGGGGGGTCGGGTACTGTGTAGCAGGGGGTCGGTTACTGTAGCGGGGGGGGGGGAGGGGGGGAGGGTGCTGTAGCAGGGGGGGCAGCAGCAGTAGGTTGGGGGGGGGGGGGGGGAGAATGGGAGATTAGGGTTTTTTGGAGGGAATGAGAGTGGTGGATGACGGCTAGGATTTTGGCTCTGATACCATGTAAAATGGAAAATGGATGATTATTATTGAGGAAGAGATTACATATATATAGGAGAGGTTAGCCTCCTCTCCTATTATTCTAAGCAATGTGGGACTAAAGCCCAATAACTCTAATATAACACTTAACAAGTATGTTCGGTATCTCTACTCGACACAACTCTGTCCTGCAGGTTGGTCGATTTCCTAGGCAGCTTTCCAAACAAGGCACGCCCCTGCTTCGAATGGATTTGGTTGATTTGATGTCGACTCCCTTCTTCTTAGATATATGTTCGCCAATACTTGCTTCCTTCCTCTCCATCTCCTCTCTACAATAGTCCACCCTTCCCTTGCTTCTCCACTCTCATCCGCCTCATTATCCGTCTCATCCAGATTCACCACTTCCTTCGCCGCTTGCTTTATATGAGGATTTAGGTTGCAACCGCCTAGGTTGCCAGGATCACTTGAAAATGTGAGTGTCATTTTATTATTATTATTATTAAATAGAAAGAATAATACGCTTTTCCATGGAATCGAACCCACCCACCCAGGAAACTTGTGTCTCCGCCATCTTGTCACTTAGAGCTAGGAGGCTTTGACACACACGCACACTCTGACACACACACAATATATATATATATATGGAAGCGGATCGGGAGCCCAGCGAGGGAGCACCGCCAAAGCCCCGCTCCCTCCTCTATCGTCAGATCGAGCGGGCGGGAGAGAGGGGCTCGATCCAACGCACGAGAGGGGGCGGGGTTCCCGATCCGCTTCCTATATATATAATCCATTAGGTCCCCTCATTTTCATTTGAAGTTTTGGAACATAATCATACTTGGGAAGCTTGCTAGCCTGGTGGGAAGGCCACTCCAAACGGATGGCTGACAACAAGGATGCGAAGACTTGCTTATGCAAGAATATTTGTTAAAATTTCTGCCGGTTGTGTTGTTCCTAAAGAGGTAACCCTAGAATTACCAGATGGGATAGCATTCACCAGAAAGTGGAGTGTGAGTGGGTTCCTCCCACTTGTATTCAATGAAGGACCTTTGGGCATTTGCTAGTTCATTGTCCTATGAAAGAGAAGGAAGTTTGGAGGATGAAGGAGACAGTCCAGGTGGTAGCAAAAAAAAAAAATTTTGGGGTGGGGAGGGTGTCTGTAGAGGAGGTGCAGACTGGTACTTTGGGCGGCACAAGAGTGGATGCTGTGAAGGAAAATAATGTATTAGTTTAGGCTCTTGGCAAATCAACACAAGGATTCTGCGACTAAAGAGAACCATTCTAAGCACACCTCAACAGGGGTTGGAGTGGACATCCACGGCATCACAGAAGATGTTGTAAGTAAACGTAATTGTTCTCTACTGTATGTCAGGATGTAGGAGTGGATAAACTTTTTCCCAAGTGGAAGAGGGAGGGGGGGGGGGGGGGGGGGGGGGGGGGGGGGGCATTTTACAATAGGAAGATCTGGGGGAGAGGAAGCAGGGAATTTTCATTGACAACATCGGGAGAGGCTGTGGCGGATGTGGACATGACAAGGGAGGAGAGATAGAGGAGGGTGGTGCAAGAGAGGATGGATAAATTACTGATGTGAATCTTTCGACCTCTTCTCCTTTGCAGGATACTATTCAACAGGAGGAGCTTCATTCAAATTCTGTTCTGCAGACTTCAGCCAAAGTCACTGGGAAGGATAAGATGGTCCATAAGGCACCATCCTAACCACCCATGCAGCTACTGGGACATTTTCACAAGCTCAATCTTCAAGCATTATGCCAGAGGGATCAGCAGCTTCACCGCCAAACCAGAGGACCAACAAAAGTGCTGAACAGGGGATGATCACACCAAATTCTGGCTGGCATAATCTGCTTGCTAATCTGTAAGACGGAGAAGGAGAAGAAGCAAGGAGAGGAGACCAAGACTAATTTGGAGGTGGTCACCCAAGCCCCTAGGGTGACACCCAGGTTACTCAAGGTGAACAAGAAGTTCTAATGTCAATCTTAATCTGCAATGTTAGGGGATTAAATTCTATTGGGATATGGAAAGATGTACTCTATCATGTGAATAAGGAGGATTGCTCTATTGTTGGTCTTGTAGAAACAAAAGTTTTGAAGAAATAAATTCACTAAGTTGAGCAGGAGATTGCCTAGAGGGTGGAGTATAATGCATAATTATCAACATTCTCTCTGGTAAAGTGTGGATCCTATGGAACACCCTGGATTCAGTTCTTCAAGTCTGTACAGATCAGTTGATTGCTAGTGCTATGACTAACAAAGGTGGGCTGACTTTTACCCTCTATGTAGTCTATGGAAGCAACCCAAGGGAAGAGAGGAAGAAGCTCTGGAACCAGATTGTTCCCTAAGCAGTAGTATCCAAACTCCACGGCTGCTAATAAGGAATTTTAATACAATCAGGTATGCACAAAAAGGTGGGAGGCCCTTATGTCCCACACAGACTATAGGAGGACTTCAATCACTGTATATCGCACGTTGGGCTGATGGACTTGGAGAGAATTGGACAAAAATGGTCCTGCAGTAATGGGGCTCAGTCAGGTAACAGGATAGTGAGCACACTGGATAGAGCACTATGCAATGTTGCCTAGCAGGCTATGTTCCCTCGTGTCAAAGTAAAGCATTTGGATAGCTCATCCAGTGATCATACACCTATGCTAGTGAGATTGACATTACAGGCAGATAAGAAGAATAAACCACTCAGATATAGCAATTGTTGGGCTGATATGGATGATCATACGAGCACTATGGAGAAGGCTTGGACTATTGAGGTACAAGGATACTGTACGTACAAGGTAATGCAAAAACTGAAGTCTACAAAAGTAAGCCCTTAAGGAGCGAAAAAGGAATACACTCTTGCTAAACTCTGTCTCCATTAGAGGGTTGCTGGCTTATATTTAGAATAAATTCTCTCATGACCCTCTAAATCAAAATTTGGCAAGGGAAGAGGCTATGCACTAAGCTTTACAGAACAAAGCCCTATTACAGGAGGAACCATTGCTTTTACAAAGATGGTTGACTAAGGGGTACTTCTGCAAGTTCTTCTATGCAAAGATAAAGGGAAGACAGAGTAGGAATAGTATTAGTGAATTGCTCAATCAGCATGGGCAAGTGTTGCAGGAGTCAGAGAGTTTGCAGAAGGCAGTAGAGTACTTTCCCATTGCAGAAGGCAGTAGACTATTTTTCCCATCTCTATCATGGCACAAGGCCTTCTACTTGCTTCCCCTTCATCACTTGCAAAAGAATATTGACTGAGGCAGGGAATAATTACCTATTAAGGCTCATATCTATGAAGGAAGTTGAGGATGTAGTGCAGGGGAGTGACAACACAAAGGCACCAGGGCCAGATGGCATCTCAGAAAAAAAAAATATCAGCAGCATTGATCCATCGTTAAAGAAGACTTGCTTACAACAATCCAGGAGTTTTCAGGACAGGTAAATTTCCATATCAGCTGAATTACACATTCATTACTCTTGTCCCAAAAATTGAGGGTGCCAAGAGAATGCGAGACTATAAACCACTAGCCTGTTGTAACTTCGTGTATTAAAATTATCACAAAGTTGATGTGCAAGAGAATGGAAGGGATCATGCCTGGTCTGATTTCTGAGAACCAAAGTGCATTCATTAAGGGAGTTCTTGTGCCATCTGTTCATATGCTTTGGCTTCAGTAATAAGTGGATAGCTTTAGTGAGAACTTGCATTATGACACCTACCTTTTCCATACTTATTAATGGAGAAGTAAAAGGTTCACGGATAGCAATAGAGGCATGAGGCAGCGAGATCCTGTATCCCCTTCCCTGTTTGCTATGGTGATGGGGTACCTGATAATTCTGTTACCCATGGGGAGGCCAAGGGAGACATCATCACTCTTTTTCCTAACTTGGAGCCTACTATCTCTCACCTAATGTATGCTGATGATTTACTATTAGTCCTGAAGGCAACTCCTGATAATTTTTCTCATGGAAATGACATCTTGATGGAGTTTGCTGAGCTCTCAGGGTTCAGTATCAACTTGAGCTTATTTCAACTCCTATTGTAATCACAGGAGGGCCTTATTGCAGATCATATCACAGGTCTTAAAGATGGGGACTTTGCCAGTGAGATACTTAGGGGTACCACTTTCTATCACTTAGCTAAGGTATCCGGACTGTCATGCTTTGGTAGAATATTGTCGAAAGCAAATGGAGGGATGGCAGAGTCAACTACTTTCCTTCACTCGCAGGATTGAACTTATCACAACTGTCATCTCAGCTATATCACATTATTGACTCTTTCCAGGTTCCAAGGAAAGTAATAGAGAGAATAGAAAACTTATTCTCAATTTTTTTTTATAGAGAGGAGGTATGCACAGCATTAAATGGTCAACTATTTGCAAGAGGAAGTCGGAAGGTGTATGGGCATCACAAGCTTGCATGACATCAAAGAAGGCTATGCTATGAGTTCCTTTGGAAATTTATCACTGAGGGCACTCTATGGGCAAGATGGATGAGGAATAAATACATGGGGAGGAGGAATTTCTGGGACCTTAGAGAAGATATCAACGCTTCTGTTACATTCAAAACTATCTTGAAGAGAAGGACAGCAGGACTACAACTCATTAGAAGGGGGTATAGCTAATGGAAGACACACCAGCATTTGGTTTGATCCATGGCTACCTCAGGGGAGGATTATTGACAGACTAGGGTGGGGATCATTCAACATACTAAATGAAAACTACCCAGTCAGTCATATCCTAGAAAATGGAGGGTGGATTGCCTGATAAGTTGAGACTATTAGACCCTATATGGCAGAGATTCAGAGAGTTCAGAACAATCTCCACAGGTCAGATGACAGGTGGCTATGGAAAGGGAGCTAATGGAGTTTTTACTCTACACTCTGACATAGAGGGAATCAGGCACCAATATGACAAGGTAGAATGGAGCTCAGTTGTTTGTTTTGCAGGCAACTGCTCCTGTGCTTGTTTGTATAGAGCAATTCTGACAGATTACTCACAAAGGAGAGGCTAGTGACGGGGGATGCAAGTAGACCTAACTTGCAGCCTATGCAAGACCCACAAGGAAGATATAAAGCACCTATTTTTCACCGGTTCTTATACATCATATATTTGGAAGCTTAGCAGACCAAAATTGAAGATGAAATGCACGAGGATATGCAAGCTGGAGGAGGAAGTACAGGAACTGATCTGACGCAGCAAAAAGAACTCAAGGATATCAATCCTGATGAGGGTGGTGCTTGCATAGCGGTTCAAGTCCGAGTTGGAGAATCTGAGGCCGTTGTTTGGGCCACCAGCTATGGGATAGAGATCAACATCCCCAACAATTTCATCGTTTTGGAGCTGTACAATCCTTCCAATGGGACTTCCTTTACTCCAGTTGGGGAGCTGGGATTGGCACTCCACGAGATGTGGGAGGTATCTCGACTCCCAATGGGCTATTCCCCTTACGAGGAATACGTCCCTACCGGATACATGAAAAGAGAGAAACAGAAGAGTTTTTCAAAATGAGGAGTCTCGTAAGACTATTATTTGTAAGAGAATATAAGAGGATGTAGTCATGATAATAGCAAAAGTGAATGTAGAGTCAATGAATACCAAAGGGTACAGAGATATAGTAGGTAACTGGAACCTAGTTCTGTCCTAATGGTGACGTAGCTTGAGTTGTAAGTTTCAGTTTTAATACAATGTTAACCTTCCTGCGCACACACACACACACACACATATATATATATATTTTTTTGGAATAAGAGTGAATTTATTCCTCGCATAAAGCGGAAAAGGTATTACAGTACATAATATCACAACTTCTCAAGCCCCAAATTATAGTATTATGGGGCCATTACTGATACATCGAATTCTATGTTATGTAGAATTCCAATAGAGGGGGTAGTCAAGTCCTCGAAAATTCGTCTGTTCCGCTCCTTCCAGATGTGCCAAATGGACGCGGCGAGACGAACTCTGGCTCTTCTGGCCCACCCCGGATCCCGGCCTCTGTGATCTCGGATCCAGCTGAGAATGCTCCGGATGTCTCTATCCACCCCAACTCCTCCTCTCAGCTGCGCGCACTGCTCAGTCCAAATGTGCCAGGTCACCGGACATACAAAGTAGAGATGCCCCATAGATTCATCCTCTTCATTACATAGCACACATTTGGCATCCGGGATCTGCATCCCAAATCTGAAGAGTCTGTCTCTCGTCTTCAGTCTACCCCGTAGAAGTCGGTATGCACATAGTTGCATTTTTTCGGACAACCCCCTTGCCCCAAATGAAGTCCACCTCCTCAGCCCGGTCGTGGTGGGTCCGAACCAAGTCGTAGCAGCTACGAAAGCAGAATAGGCCAGACCCGCCCCCCGTACCTGGGCCGGCCCAGCTCCAGGAATTCTCATGCTGGCTAGCGTCAATAGTAATAAGGCGAATCTCCTCGGCAAGCTGAGCAGTATATGGATATCCTTCTGGCCTCCAAACTCTATCTCTGATAGTCCAATTGCATGTGAGCCCCCTGCCCGCTTCTCTGTCTAGTTGTCCTCCCAATAGCTCGAGCAGGGATCTGGAACCCAACCAAGGGTCTAGCCAGAGGTCGGTAGTCGTCCCATCCTTCATGGTCCTGCAGATAGCGGTCTGAAGCACCGGTCGACACCTCAGAATGGCCTTAAACGTGACCGAGAAATTGTTGTCTATCCTGCACGCCCAGAAGTTAGTCCTCCTTAGGTATCTGTTCGCCATCCATTCCGCCCAGAACGACACCCCTTGATGAATCTCCAGGCCATCTTCACACAAGCTGCCTTCCTGACCGCATGAAGAGGCCTCAACCCCACTCCTCCTTCCTCCTGAGGCCGACAAAGCTGGTCTCAGGAGATCGCATGCATCCCGCCCCTCCAGATGAAGTCAGCACAGATGGCCTCCACTTTCCGAATAGTAGCCGTAGGAATCTGGATAGACTGCAGCCAGAACATCGTGATGCCCGCAATAACCGAACGCACCAGCTCAATCCGTCCGCCAAATGATAGACCCGCAGCTTGCCAGCCTTCCACTCTCCTCTGAGCAAAATCCACCAAGCTGTGACAATCCTGCTCTCTGGCATAGTTGACCGTCAGCGGGACCCCCAGGTATTTCACTGGAAGCTCGCCTCTGTCCACTCCCAAGGCGAAGGCTCTCTCCTCATGTTGTGTACACCGGGAGCTGAAGTAGACTCCGCTTTTCTCCATGTTTAACTGTAGTCCAGAAAGCCGTCCGAACTCCTCCATAATGTCAGAGAGCGCTCTCATTCCCCGCATGGGAGGCTGGAGTAGCACCAATAGGTCGTCAGCATAGATCAAATGTGATATAACCGGTCTCACCAACCGGAAAAGGGGAACGATCCTCTTGCTATGTACTGCCGTATCCATCATGCATGTAAAGTACTCCATCACCAAGGTAAATAGATACGGGGAGAGGGGGTCCCCCTGCCTCAGCCCCCTGTTGCTCCTGAAGTAGCCATGCGGCGTGTCCTGGATGAGGACTGAGAAGGTAGGGGAGCAGATGCACTCCCTCACCCTCTCAACCCACCTCTCGTCGAACCCCATGGCAAGCATCAAGTGACACAGGAAGTCCCTGTTGACCGTATCATAAGCTTTCCGGAGGTCAAGCTTCACACAAGCCTTCATCCTCCCAGGTTTGCTGAACTCTCTCACCATCTCATGAGCTAGCAGGCTGTGCTCCGCTATCGACCGGCCCTTGATGAACGCTGCTTGATTCTGGGACACCAATCCCTGCATAATTCCCTCCATACGCCTGCACATAAGATGAGTGATAATCTTGTAAAGAAAATTACAGCAAGCAATGGGCCGAAAATCTGCAAGTGAGGTCGCTCCCTCCTTCTTAGGAACCAGCGTCAAGAATGTGTGGTTCATCTCCTTCAGAAGCCTGCCCTCCACAAAGAACTCCTGAACCGCCGATAGAACCGGGGCCTTAAGCACACCCCAGTGTCGCTTAAAGAACCCTGAAGAGAAGCCATCAGGTCCGGGAGCTTTGTTGGGATTAGCCTTCATCACTATGTCTTCCACCTCCTCCATCCTCACAGGTGCCAAAAGCAGACTGTTCCCATGGCGGAACACCAGTCTCTTCGGGACAAGGGCTGGGAACGTGCTAGTGTAGTCCGTCTGCTGATATAAGTCAGTGTAAAATCTGACAGCCTCCTCCTGGATCTCCACCGGGTCCCCTACAAGACGTTCCTCAGCATTCAGAAGTCTGGGGATGCTGTTCCGGTGCTGACGGGTGCGGATCACATCGTAGAAAAATTTGGTGCAGCGGTCTCCATCTTTGAGCCAGGTACATTTGGCCCTCTGTGCCGTACTAATCTCCTCCTGCAGTCTCATGATACTGACCTCCTCAATCAGGATCTTCTCCTTAGCCGCCAGCTCCCCGTTCAGAATGTCAGCTTGGAGGGCCACCTGGGTGACCCGAAGCTCGGCTTCCTTATCCGCCAGAGAAGTCCGCGGTCTCGTCTTCACCCACCCCCTGATGGCCCGCTTGAGCTGCTTGGATTTGTGAACCATGCGGAACTGAGCCGTGCCTTCCTGGAAGTGCTGCATCTCTCCCGTAACCACCTCCTCGTATCCAGCCGATAAATACCAGCTGTTGTTATACCGAAACGGCCTCACCCTCAAAGTGGGTCTCACACAGAGGCCAACCCGGATAGGAGAATGGTCGCTAGTACCCGCCGCAAGACCTTCCGCCACCGAGTTCGGAAAGCACCTGAACTACTCACTATTGCCCAAGGCCCGATCCAACTGACAAGCAATCCGATTATGAGTAGCCTTGTTGTGCCAGGTCCAAATATGTCCAGCTCGCTCCAGCCCTCGTATCCCTGACATAAGCAGACACCTCTGGAAGTCATATAAGATCGAGTCCGGAACAGGGCGACCTTCCACCTTCTCTTGACGAAGCAGCATAGCATTGAAGTCCCCCATGATGAGCAGAGGGAGATGCATGTTGTCCGACATAAGACCTAGATGCACAATGTCCTCCCACAAAGCCTCCCGGAGTCTCCGGTCATTGTGCCCATATACTGCACCCAGGATGAAACGGAACCCACCTTTGTTCTCGAAGGTAACGCCGATGAGTTGTTCTGATTTATGGATCTACACCCCCTCCCAGCTACCTTTGTTCCACCTAACCCAGATTGTCGCCATACCGCAAAGATCTAAGTTGTGAATGTGATCCCAGTTTGCCGGAGTTCTACGCGAGAGCATAGCGGCCCCTCTAATCTTTGTCTCCAGCAGGATAGCAATGTCACACGACTTTCTCCTCAGGACCCCTCCAATCTCCCTCCATCGTCCAATGGAACACCCCCCCTAATGTTCCAAGCTAGGACCGACATCTAATTAATAGATGAGGGGTCCCCCTGGAACTCGTCTGGATCGACACTTGAGGGAAGTGTCTCATCCTCCTGATCAATGACCGCATCTACCATGGAGGAAGGAGCAAGATGGGCCTGAATCCTGCTAAGAGTAAGTGCCCAGTCAGGATTGTCTTCAGTCTGGTCCTCCATATCCCTCGCCTGAGGGATATCCTCATGTGTGGCCGGAGCATGTCTTTTTCTGCTGCTGTATACCATGATCGTCGGGGAGGCCTCCGTCACCATCTGACCACTACCAGCCGCGCTCATACCCCTGGTCACGATGGTCCTCTGTGGCCTAAACGGGACCAGTGCACCCTGCGTACTCTCCTGTCTCTGCGGTGAACCTGACTCCAGCCTCCTATCGACCTCCATCACTGTGTCCTCCTCCATATGTCTGTCTGGCTCTGTCTCCCCAGGCAAGTGACTGGGGGCCTTCTCCTTCTCAGGTGCCTCCGTCTGAACCGCCTGTGGCCTGGCAGTCTCCTTCCCCTTGTATTTGCACGCACTGGTAGTGTGCCCAAAGCACTCGCAGGAAGAACACATGGGAGGGACCCAGTCATACTCCACCGCTTGTGTCAGAACCTCCCCTGACGGTACCTGATACTCAAGCATACTCGGTAGCTCCGAGCCCGCCTTGATCTCCACGAGGACCCTGGCATACATCAGTCTGGTGCGAAAAGTAGTGGCCTCGTCTGCTTTGATCGGCTTCCCCACAAGGCTGGCAAGTCTCATGAGAAGCGGGATGCTCCAATACTTTACTGGAAACTCAGGAAATCTGACCCAGATGGAAATAGCGTTCAGCACCTCCTTCTCACACCTCAGCTCCGGCGTCCACTCCTTCAATATAATGAGTCTCCATCAAATGACCAAGGCCCTCCCTGCAGGATCCTGGACACATCCTCCGCTAATCCAAATTTGACATAATAGAATCCGTTCTCCCGGAAGAAGAATTCCATGCTACCTTTGGGTCTCCAGACACGCTCCGCATAACCCCGAATTTGGCCATAGAACGGCTTGTTCCCTAACACATACAGCACCAGGGTGTTCTTCCAGAATTCTGAGACCACCGCTATTTCTTCGGCGGGAAAATATGCCCGAAGCCCTCTTCCAACCGACATCGGTGGGACAAACTCCATCGACATCGGGCTTTTCGTAACCACAGGCGTGCAGACCTCCTTCCATGACCGAGACCTCTGCTCCTCAACGATCGGCCTGGTCGGGGGGTTCACAGGACCCGGACCTGTCCTGCCGGTATCAGTAGCAATACCCTTTGCCTTCTTGGCCGCCGTCGCCTTTGGCCTCTAACCCGAAACAGATCGCACCGTACCTCCCCCACGACGACGGGGATCCACTGTGCCGATCGAAGATCGATTCCCACGATTTTCTGGCCCTGCCCGCCCCGAAACTTGGGTCTGAGCCCCTCGCCGCCCTCCAGTCCGTCGTCTCGTCACCGTCTGCCAGCCTGCATCACCAGTGTTGTCCCCCCCCCCGGACCCGAACTCGAACACTGAAGCCGCTCCGCCGAAAGAGGAACCTCCCGTGCCGCCCGACCCCCCCCCCTCCCCCGCCCGTGGGGGTCCCCCCGCATCCGCCCGCCCCCCGACCCCTCCCCGCCCGGGGGGGTCCCGCCGCCGCCTCCGCCCGACCCCTCCCCGCCTGGAGGGGTCCCGCCGCCATCCGATCCCCCCCCCGATCGGGGGGGGTCCCCTTGCCGCCGCTGCCGCCAGACACCCCCCCCCCCGATCGGGGGGGTCCCCTTGCCGCTGCTGCCGCCCGACCCCCCCCCGATCGGGGGGGGTCCCCTTATTGCCGCCGCCGCCGCCCGACCCCCCCCCCTCCCGATCGCGGGGGGGGGGGGGGGGGGGGGGTCCCGTTGCCGCCGTCGCCGCCCTTTCCTCCAACCCGCCGAACCCACCCCCCACCCCCCCCCCCCCCCCGGCAAGCGGATCAGGGGGCCGGGGTGGAGGCGTGGTGGCCGCCATAGGGAAAACCCTAGCAGAGCTCTCCATCTCAACACACACACACACACACACACACATATATATATATATATATATATATATATATATATATATATATATATAGGAGATGACCTCTAGCCTAGTGGTTAAGAGAGATGCATGCGGCCCGAGTGGTCAGGAGTTCGAATCCCAGTGGGAGCGATTACAGAAACAATTTACCTGGTTCCAAATATATATATATATATATATATATATATATATATATATATATATATATATACTAATATATATATATATATATATATATATATATATATATATATATATATATATATACTAGCATATGTGCACGTGCCTTGCACGTATTTTAACATTTCTTAATTAGTTTAGAAAAACTTTTTAAGAAGACCAAAAGATAGTCTTCCTAATTACTAAGTTGTCCTTATTAAAATTAATGAACTATTTTTAATTAGTATAAGTATGTAAGGGTATTTTCGGAATTCAAAAGTTTCACCATCTAAGTTTTCCTATTATATAGTAGAATAGATATATATATGTCCAGACCTGTGGTGCAGTGGTAAGCACCAGGACATATGGCGTTGGAGGGCGAGGCTCGATCCCTGCGGGCGCTCACAGGTATGTATTAGAGAGTAAGATGGGTGTGTATACAATGCCCGTGGGCCAACCAGGATCCGGTCCGGCTCAACCTGGCTTGTCAGTCCGGACTGAGCTTAGGCTTCTCCATTTGTGGCTGAGCCCGGGCCATGCAGGCTGGGAGAGAGATACCGGGCCGGGCCGGACAACAAATACCTAGAGGTTACAATCAGAGAGTTCAACAATTAAGCAGCCCCACAACTAAAAATTAAGCATGAATAAAATAAGAATAATGAGATGGATAAAAATCTAGAAGATAAAAAAAATAAGGAACGAAATGAGTGCAATGTGGAAGTTATGGGTGTCTTAATCGGGCAAATCAAAACATGAGAGAAACTAGGAAGTTGGGGCAGTTTCAATCAATCGTCTAAAATCACTGATTGGGAGATTTTTCTCCTCATGTGATGTTCATCTTATTATGGACTTAAAACTTGAAGGCTGCTAATGGGTTTTTCAAATGAAATAACCTGGAAACTAAGTTGAGATGATTTGGAATCTTTGGGCATGTCCAACAGAAATTGATAGATGCATTCTGTAAGGAGAGACATGATAATAGTTAGAGCAGTTGCTGGTGGTTATAGAAATTGGATACAAATGCTGTAGAGAATATGTCCTTAATAGAAATTCTGGAGGAAAAGTATTCATATAGCGTACACAAAAAAATTGGAATAAGGATAGAGGCATATTGTTATTATTATATATTCATAACAATAAGTTATTTTATAGGGAACTGTAATTGCCAGGAAGCATTTACAATGCCCACGGATTTTCAAAGTGGGTTACCAAAATTACCCTTAATTTATAAGGGAAGCTATAAATTTCATTTTTTAAAACTGTAATAAAATTGACGATAGTTTTAGTAGCCCATCTTGAAAATCCGGGGACACTGTAAAAGGCTCCTTGGCAATTGCAATTCCCATTTTATAAATATGAGTGTTGTAGACAACATTAACCCTCTGTCCATGTGTCTGTGAGACAACAGACGATCATACGACATTCAATCCGAGGTTAAAACCGAAGACACTTTTCTAGCTATTTCCTATCAACAATTCAATTGTATACATAGGAATATCATCAGACTTCTCACATATTTGATCTTGTTCATTATTTACCCATGCGGAGTTGGCATTCCGAAATTACGCTGAATATTTTCTTTTGTGTTCCTGCCTTTCTGATGACCAATGAACAAATATCTTTTGTCATCCATGGTTCCAATGCCGGTGACAATGGCTGGATCATCATATCCTGCACGGTCTCCGTGGAGCTCCACCCACTACAGCAAATAGAAAAGTAAAATATATGAGATCCATAAGCGACTCAGCTAGTATGTGCACAAAAATAGCAAAGTGTAAGAGCCTAGAAGAATACCTTGTCAGTAATGTTCAAAATATGGTCAAGAAATGTTGGCCTATTGGGATGTCGAGCAATAGATAGGCGTTGAATTGGAGTTAAATGTGTATACAATTCTTTTAATGCCTGTCAAATTGTAGTTGGGTAACACAGAGAAACAGAAGACACAAAAATGATAATGTAGAGTACTGGAGAAGGTTTAAGTGAACAGCCATAGGACCTGACAAGTCAGTCAGCGGGTAAATGGATATAAAATTTCAAGTTTCAACAATACTTCAGATCTTAATTGAATGTGCACTTATCACATTGTAGAGAACATTTTCTTTGAACAAATGAAATAAAAACAAAAAACTTTGTTCCGATAATCCTGTTGATTGGCACATAATAATATAATATGACTACTGGCTACTCAGCCCTAGACCAAGGAATATATTTTGGAAATATCATGTCCAATAATGACAAGTCCAACATGCAATAATTGACCAGATTTTTTGTGGATCATATGTTGAATAGAACAAAATACTTAACATCGGCCTATGAATGGAATATCTAAATTTTAATTTTATATGCTTTGTGGAATTTGTATAATTGAGCAGCAGTCAGAGCTCAACATTTGTATGATTTTGAGGCAGGGCACAAGTGGTGTGGCAAAGTAACAATGGAAAAGTGATTCATTTCGTTTCTGCTGTAAGGGTAGCTATAAACCAAGAGAGTCAGGTGCTTATACACATGTTATGTCCTAAAACGATTTTTAACATGGGAAGTTAGTTCTTATATTAGAAAAATAAATGTGCTACTATATCTCAAGTCATTATTATGGAAGTTACTAAGTAGGAAGAAAAATGATAAATGATGTCTTATGTGAGGGGAATTTTTGGAGAAACAATTGGTAAATGTTCAATAAGAACTTAAATGTATCGTCTCTACAATGGTGAACAGGCAAGTAGGACATCTATTTGTTTTTATCAAGGTCAAGGCCAACCTAACTTAGTAGTTTTTTTATTGTCTTCCTCTAAGTTGTTCTAATGAGACCAAAGCCAGAATAAGTAATCATATCTGTTGAGATAATATAATATGTAACCCTCAACCCTACGACTACTATGGAGCTTTTGTGCACCGGCAGGCTCTTTAAAGTCTCTAACATGGTATCGGATCCAAGTAAAAAATCGTGTGACGTGCATTTTAAGTGGATTTAAAAAAAATTGTAACACTGCATGGATTCAGCTCTCAGCGGGAAAAATAGGCACTCAACCTGCAGTGCATGTTGAAATAATATATATGTATTTGACCCTCAACCCTCACAACAAATATGGAGTTTTCTTGCAATTGCAGGGTGAAAAGGGCAGAGGACCAAACTTTCGTGGGATAATGTAGCAAGGAAAATTCTTGATGTGATGATTGTGTTGCCACTAATAAGTACAGATGATGAAAATAAGTTTCACTTTGGCATTTCTTTGACTAAATGACAGGCTTCGCCTCCCTTTCATTAAAGCTAAACAGCTAGCAATATCAATTTCCAAAGGAACCATATTTGTCAGTACTTACAGATTATCTCCTCCTTTTCAATTCATAAAATATACTCTATAAATTATGGACCTAAATAATTAAAATTTTAATACAATGGAAGTTCCTAAATGAGGTGTTAGTTAAATAGTTCTAAATACTCTTCTCTCGAATAATCATTGTTTTGCTGTTGGTAGAAACTTCTAATATTTGTCCAGGCAGTTTTAAGTTTTAACTCCAACATAGCAATTAAAACAAGTAATGTAAGGAAGGAACTTGGCAATTTATTCAATTGCTACTAGAATAATGACCACATCAATTACTCAGTTCTACGGGAGTTCGACCAAAAGGCAGTAAAAGTAACTTTTTTAGAAGTAATGTAACACATAACTTTGGGTAAGCATACATTAGTGGTCTCAAGTCGTATGACTGTATTCTTAAGCAAGGTAGGAGGTTAATAATCGCTTCTTAAGCATACATTAGTTCAGGATACAGAAAAGTAAACTACTGCTTTCCTTTGGCTTTTTGGGCAACCATAAAATCAGTTTCCCGCGTGATGACTAATAAAACTATAGCATTGAAGTTACATAAAAATCTTAAAAGCAACCGAAAACAAAAAGTCATCATGTCAAGTAGAGGCATATCGACTTATTCCAAAGATAAAGTTTACACCATACAATTACTATATGTTTCTGATGACAATTTGGTCCCGTCGAGATGTGCATTACTAGATTGGGACCAATGAAAATTTGTTAACCTAGAAAATTATTAAAAGTGTTGCAACAATAATTTACGTGTGTGCATATTTGAAATGAAAACGGTGAAACTATAAAAGGACCCAAAAACATTCATCAGTGATTTATTACAAGAGATCCATAAGTGGATAATTATCTTCAGAATCAGTAATAGTGAAATAGAGAAGTCTTTAAGATATAACCTCCTGATACTTGCTTTCCAATAAATTAATCTGATTGGTAAAGTCCAAACCAGTGTCATCAGCCATTTTTCTTACCTACAAGAAAAAGAGCAATATAATCAATTCTTCTTCAGACGTGAAGCCCGGAAATACAATTTCCCACTGAAATTGGAATACAGAAATGAGGACTACTAGTCTTCATGTACTAACAAGATCAACAGTTTAAAAACAATTGAAAGAGAAAACATCATGTGGATAGATTAATAGTAAACTAGCAACTGTAGCATGCTACAAGAGTTGTGTGTATATAACTAACCATCAACGAGCAAAGAAACTCACACATTTTATGTACTTTCTTAACCAGAAATGACTGTTGAAATATTACTTGCTCCTTCAACAAACAAACAAAAACGAACTGGATATTTTCTTTAAAAGTCAAATCAAAGGGATACCTTCCTTGCTTGAAAAGGTGTAGTTCAAATTGCAAGCTTATATCAGAAAATTCACAATGGAAGAAGCGTTGTTTAGTTCCAAGAATAACAAAATATACAATTCAATTTGAGCACATTTTAATCAAAAGTGCAAGAATACTAGGAAACATTGAAGCATGACTATTCAATAGGTACATTAGCACTTATGTGCAACATTACATTTACCACAAACCAGTGCGCTATATCTATCAGAGCAAATTAAATATGACTTTGTTGAAGTTCTAGTGTTAAAAGTCATCCATGTTATTATACTTATGTTACCTTTATAAGTACTAGAATATAATACAATATAGTAGTTGGAAATAATGAAATAGAAGGGAATGGCACTAGTAAGGGATATCTAATAATAACATTGGAGATATAGGAAAGATGTTTTACACGGACACAGACACAGCACAATATAATTATGGACACGGACATCTCACCTATTTTTTAAATCTCCATATTTTTTTTTTGTGGTATAAGGGAGGCATATGCAATTGAACTGAAAGGAGATGATACAGATGTTATCACTTAATTGTAAGATTTCTTTTCTTGTAATTATGTTATGCCATTTAACATTGAAACAACAGAGTTAACCATGTGTTCATCCAATTCAATCAACTAGCATAATAATGTCCAAGGGGTTATCCAATTTTCCATACTAAAACAGACCATCCAAATTGATAACAATGAGATTAGGTTGGCACATCTGAATAATAATATTTTCAGAAATTTTCATCAAAATAAAAGAACACACACACACACACACATATATGAAAAAAATTATATTTCAGCAATTTCATTAGGAGAACTCACATCAATAATCTTTTTCTCCAGATCAACCAAAGGCTTCTCAAAAGGAAGAGTCACCGGCTTCGGCTTGTCCTGCAGAGGCTTGAAATGAGAGAGATAAGCTAAATGTCCGCTTTCGATGTTCGGATCGATGTCATCTGGCCACGGGTACTCGTGCTTCTGACCCTTTTTAATCCTCGCAGAAACACTGAGCCTATACCCACTCTCAACCCTCTGGTGCCGCATATGCTTCAACCAAGCTCCACCGATCCCTCTAAACGGACTCTTACGTGCATCGGGAGTAAAACCATTCTTCCTCAAGTGGATATATGACCCGGATACAAAACTGCAACTTTCACCACCACCCACTATCGATAGAGCATTCATCTCGAAGAATTCAACAGCATGAGGAGCCTCCAAACAATTTTCCCCTTTCCTTCGTAAACAAAATCAACAGTGCTGAGTCTATGAAGCAATTAGCAGAACAACCAAAAAAAAAAACTTCTCCACTAAGGATGGTCAAAGTAGAGCTCCGTGAGTGATCATCTATGTTGCATAGACATGTATAAATCTCGGACACGGCGACACCGATTCAGCACCTTTATTGGTGTGTTCTAGTATATTTTGGAGTGTCAGTGACGTGTCCGAAACGACAAGGCACAGACATGGCAAGGCTTTTTGAAGTGTCCGTGCTTCTTAGGCCATCATAGAAACAAAAGGATCACGTTAGTGCTGACAACCGTATCCGTATCGGACACGATCGGGCACACAGACACTTCCGAGAAATATGCTAGGACACACCAAAACATTATGTCCGTGTCAATATAGTACTCAAACGTCGAAAAATTGCAACTTTTTTTTTTCAAATTAAAAATCGGAAGTTCATAGTCTACTGAAAATTCCCCCTTGAAAAAAAAAAGTTTCTCATACTACAAAAATTCCAATTTCTTCAAAATTGGCAGAACCCAAGTATATGCTACACTGGAGTTTGCACCATTAAAAATAACCAATTTTAACATAAAAATATACACACACAAAAAGGTACGAACAAGGAAAAGAATAAGAAACAATTAGAACTTTGGTGAAAGGAGCGATTTTTACCAAGAATAGCAAAAATTCTCTGATCGAAAGAATAAGAATAAGAAGAAATTTGGGAAGTAGGAGAGAGGTTATGTAGCGGAATTGGGAATGAACGGACAGGATCAGATGTGGATATATTTGGACGGGTGGATTTCGATTAGCTATAATAATTTGGATGGATGGGGATAGGATTGTGGTGGGTCCCCTGCTTATACCCCAATAATTTTGGACTCCTGGGGTCGCGTAAAAGGGCCCATGACGTCCAATAGGGGGTTTTAAGGCGCACGTGAGACACCTCATCACTTTAACAATTGGAAAAATTTATGTGTCCAAAAATTTAAAAAGTTTTATGAAAAATCCACCGCAAAAGAAACTTTCATCGCGTGCCCAGCATTATCTAAAAATATATATAAAAGGGGACGGTATGACCTTTTTGTCCTTCTAATTTATTAAAAATGTCCACAAACCCAGGAACTCTTCAAAAAAAACGTTTCGATCGCTCCCTCCTCTTCCATACTCTGTTCGCTTTCGATTTTAGGTCATCTCCTCCAAAAATCTTAGAAAAATCCTACAAGAAATCGTTAGCGAATCTCCATTCGCAAGTTTCACACAATGTCGCAATCATCATCAATCGATGTAGACCGAGTTAGAAAAGACGGAGAAGAAGTAGATGTTGAAAAACAAAAGAAAGAAAGGATGGGTGTTAAGAGGATTGCTCGTAAACGAAAAGCTACAAAAGAAAAAGAAGTGCAAGAAGAAGTAGAAGAACAAGAACAAGAAGAACAACAAGAACAACAAGAACAACAAGAAGATCAAGAAGAAGGGAAAAAAAAAGGTAAAACTTTGAGTCTTGTTCATTCTCCGTTTATATTGACACGAAAAATGAGAATGATCATTCTCCGTGTAGATTAACACGGATTATAGGATTCTCCGTGTTAAAATACACGGAGAATGACATTCTCCGTGTATTTTGACCTAGAAATGGCCATTCTCCGTGTATCTAACACGGAGAATGATCATTATCCGTGTTAATATACACGGAGAATGACATTTTCTGTGTATTTTGACCTAGAAATGACCATTCTTCGTGTTAAAATACACGGAGAATGACATTTTCTGTATATTTTGACCTAGAAATGGCCATTCTCCGTGTATCTAACACGGAGAATGATCATTCTCCGTGTCAAAGTAAACGGAGAATGATCATTCTCCGTGTTAATATACACGGAGAATGACATTTTCTGTGTATTTTGACCTAGAAATGACCATTCTTCGTGTATCTAACACGGATAATGATCATTCTCCGTGTCAAAGTAAACGGAGAATGATCATTCTCCGTGTTAATATACATGGAGAATGACATTCTCCGTGTATTTTGACCTAGAAATGACCATTCTCCGAATGTCATTCTCCGTGTATTTTTACACGAAGAATGACATTTTCTGTGTATTTTGACCTAGAAATGGCCATTCTCCGTGCATCTAACACGGAGAATGTCATTCTCCGTATTAAAATACACGGAGAATGATCATTCTCCGTGTTAAAATATGTCACGCCCCAGAACCAGAATACTGGAGAGCGGGGGCAGACATAGCCAGCTACGTATAGTGAAATGGAATCCACTTCACTATACGGTCACGGCTGTCTATATATATGAGGGTTTAACTACAATCCATCAGTCTCCTATGGTCAAGAACAAGCCTAGTGTCTCAATCACAAGTAAGCAAATAAATGTTACAAGATGTAAGATCACCAAATATACAATAGTAAGGCGTCCCAAACATTACATATTCAGCTGATCATGAAGCTAGTCGTTACAAAATGTGAGGACTAGCAAGAGTTTTAGTCATACATGATCAACCCTAGGTTGCCAATCATGTTACAGCCCGTAGGCAGACAGTAATAAGATATGCAATACGAGCTAACAGGTGCTCGCCGGCTAAACGTCTCAAAAAAATAATTTTACAATAGAGTGGAAGAGCCAAAATAAACCCACTTGTTGCCAGGGTTCCTTCTAGTGGTCACCATCTGGCCGAAAGGTCGGTAGATCCTCTGGAGCTGCTCCAGAATCTGGCCATACAAAACCAGCTGGGTCAGACCCCAGAAAGAGCAAGTGCCACAAAGGAGGCTTCACTTAGGAACTAAAACCAGCAAATTAGCACAAGAATATAATTACATAATAAAAGACAGTAATTAAGGAAAAATATGACAGGTGATATACGATGAGATAACCATGGGACTATTCAGATAACCAGGTTACAACCCGTAAACCAAACAAGGACCGGGATTGTAACCCTTCGTCTGAACAGAACTTAGTTTTTTCCACCATTTATCGGCAAGATAAAATAAGAAAACAGGTAATGTCACAATCTTGTACAGGATCAAGACAAGACTAGACTGATTGAACTTCATCCAACAATCACGGCCAAGCAATAAGTACGGCTTGATACTTTAACTAACTAGGGTTATCACATGCCTAGTTACTAGCAAGATGCAAAGATATTTTCAAGTCCAGTTACCCGCCTGCTGCTACCTGAGTGACCCCAGCAAGAGAAAACAAGTATAGCAGACACACTGTAGTGAGATACATGTGTCCTAAAGAGGTGCACCACTCGACGGCAGGCTAGAAATGTGCTGATCATGACAGATAGCTCCAAGTCCCATGTATATATATATATAAGGCCGGGATCAAAGGGGCAACAGGTAACTGGGAAAGTCTCTTCATGAACTACTGTATTATTCTAGTTATTAGCCTTAGCCATTTACAGTAGGTACCCCTGACCGTGGTACTCATGGGTCTCTGTCCTAGACATGATGCAAGATAAGACGGGTTCATTTGTACAAGCACAATCGTCCACGGTATCCAGGTTATTCATATTTGTCATGTCAGGTTAGCCGTCGCAACAGCATTTCGAGAAATATCATGTCAGGTTTATCATGTCAAGAATGTGCCATGGCGGGCCACTATCATGTTAGGTATATCATGTCAATTATATCATGTCGAGTTTACTTGTCAGGAGTGCGCCACGTCGGGCCACTATCATGTCATGTCAAAAGTGCACCACATCGGGTCACCATCGTGTCAGGGAACACACTTAAATTAATGTGGCACAAGCATACAAGTGGTATTTAAATATTAGCAGGGGCAAGGATGTGGGGGACTCATGCGGCTCAGGAAAATACCATGCAATTAAAGCTAAGGCCATGCGGCCAAAAAAATATATATAAGTCAAGGCCATGCGGCCGGCTTAAATATTTAAACATGCAAGCACATGCAAATTTGCATGTGGCTGAGCAATTGGCTAATAGCCTATGCGGCTAGGAATGTCATTGGCCATATGCGGCCAAAAATATTTCCATGCGGCCAATGCAAGAAAACATGCAAAAGCATGCAGTTAATGTCCATGCGGCCAACAAATATTTGATTGGCCAACAATTGATTCCATGCGGCTCAGCAATTAATTAAAAGGCATGCGGTTCCAAATAATTCCATGGCCAACAAACAATTCCATGTTATGCTAAATACAATGGCCTATGCGGCCAAAATATTACACATGCGGCCAACCATTACAAATGGCCTTAATATATTAATATCTATTATGCAAGCAAGCATGCAAAAGCATGCGGCCAAGAATGATTCCTAAGCATGCAAGCTTGCTTGCATGCATGCATACAACGTGGCCAAGCTTGCATTTGCAAGCAAATGCAATGTATTAAATATTAATACATGCATGCCATCTAATATATATAATACTAATGCTATTTAATATTAATGTTATTTAATATTAATGCATGCAAAAATCAGTAAGGAAAAGGCCATGCATATTTAAGTATGCATGTAACATGAAAGCATGCAAGGATGCATGCGATGCCAGCAAGGTGATTAAATGGCCTTTCGGTCAATAGCCTATGCGGCTCACAAACTAGCCTTATGCGGCTAGGAATCTCATATGCGGCCAATAATTATTAAATAAGCCCAAGCAAGCTTGCAACTGCAGCTAAGTGACGCAAGCATTAAATGCTAAGCCATGCTAACGTGGCCAAGCATTAAATGCTAAACCTAAGCCTTGCTCCCATGTGCCGATGCAACCTTGTTCCCATATACATGCATTAAATGCTAAGGTACGGCCAACAATTGTAAAGGAGATTAAATAATACACTTCCATATAAAGCCATGCGGCTCATTTAGGAATAGCCATATGCGGCTGACTTTGTCACGCCCCGCTCCCGTAGGAGCGATCGTCCTCGCTAAGGCGTGATGCCGCACGGGCCTAGGTTGCGCCCGTGCAAGGCCAATATCCAGAAATGGCCGATTTGAGCTAGGCCACAGAGTCGCACAGAGTGTCCCCATTTACAGCGGAAAGTAAATGAACACAAGTTAAAGCGAATTCAAACACTTTATTGATTTTCAAGAAGTTTACAAGCGGCGCTAGGCCGATATTACAAATCGCTCAAGCTCTCTCTCTCTCTCTGAAACATAAAAGGCGTGCCAAGTGGCTTACACGATGGAATAATTCATGGCGATGTTCCAATACATTATGTCCTGTATATGGTGCTCCAGCTCCTTGCAACGCTCCAAGGCTCGAGAGATAGCTCCGCGCCTTAGCACGTTCGAGGGAAGCTCCGCACCCGCCGACGTTTCCTGCTTCCTGCAAGCAGACTGTGGGGTTATCAGTACATTGTTATGCACTGGTGGGGAGGCTAGCTCGCCCACAATGCTATCATTACCAAATATGTTCCATTTACTTTAGTGCATCTCTATCATTCATTGTCTTTCTAATCTTGCCTTAGGGTCGATTTCATGGCACATATCATGACCTATCTCGTGTTGATGAATTCAAGTGTCGCATGAAAATACATGCACGACTTACCCATACTTACCGTCCGGCCTTCCCTGTCCAACGTAAACCAAGTTAGTCAACAATTCATAGAAAATAACTTAATGTAGTTCATGAAAGCAATCAATGTAAAGTGCGTGTCCTTGCCTCGGGTTCTAGCATGTCGTAGGCACGTTTTCTAACTCGTTTGCTCGAAGTACTCTTGATCGTTTTGTGTGTTATATTCAAGCCTATTCAGAAGGTGCTTTGTACAGTTAACTTAGACTACTTTGATTTCAATGCAAGGACTTGCACGTGGATTGCCACCAGCAAAGCCCACTTAAATCTATATGCACCGGTCGCTGGCATCACAGGCCATTTTGGACACTTCCGACCGTGGTATTTCTCAACTTAGCGTAGGGTGAGGACTGGCACACACCCCGTTAGTCTCTTGAAATACCTCAGCACTTACGTCTCCCGGGTGGCCAAGTCTGCACCCAGGCAGCCCGTAAGCCTCGACTTGGTTCCGCCTAGGCCGGCCACGATCCTCTATTTGATCATGCCACAGAATCCGCATCACCCGTACACGGGTCCGTCCACGACCATTTCGTATTTTATCGTAATAGGCTAACCCTTAGCCACAATGCGTTATCGACCAGGTTGGCGTCCGTGCAGCACGGGTAGCGAGCCCCGTTGCACGTGCCCGTCACACCTGTCGCTAACCATTTCTTTCTTTCTTATCTTTTATTCATTCTTTTTTTCTTTCTTTCACTTGTCCGTTTGTTCGTCGATTCATTCACGTATTCATTCTTTCATTCGTTGATTCATTCATTCACTTATTTGTTCATTCATTCATTCATACATTTTGCAACTCCCCGTGCAGAAGTCGCCTTGGCGACCCATCGGTCCCATAGTCTTTCAATGTTGCTAAACTCTACTCGAAACGACTATGTTGATAGTCTTCCCGTTTCATTGTTGTAAACCATTCATTGTTTTCATTGTTTGAACGCATCAGAGACGTAAACGTAAGCTTGTGCCTTACCACGAGTGTGGAGCGCGGTGCGAGAGTTCTCACAATTTCCATAATTCTTTTCCATATTCTATACAAGCATACAAGATGGGATTAATTCCTTAGCTAGGTACGTTGGATCATTTATTAGCATGCGCGGTGTTATCGCCTAGCGATTTCAGTGATAGTGTCCGTATTATTATGTGTCTAGGCTAAGCAAAGACGGGTTCATCGGAGCCACCCACCTTAGCGATGTTCGCATCGGCCGAGCGATACTCCGAGCGCGCCTTTGAAAGTCTAAGTCTGGATTCATCTTTGACGGGCCAATATAAGTCTTGCATCGATTCTCCATCAGGTCGATGCCAACTCTTCGGGTCGACGGCTCGTTTGAGTCATTGCACTTGCCGTTTGAATCGGCGTTCCGCTAGGGCGGAGCGGGTCACTAGTCCATGCGGCAGGGAAGAACACTTGTCGCATGAAATAGTCATACGGTCAAGTACTATTCTTCTCCTCCAATTTCCGAGAAGAAGAACACCATGAAACCATGCTTCCAAGCTCCATAATTCCATCATCCAGAGTCCAAATCCGAACTTCCATAGGTCAAAATGGGGCAGAACGAGATTCTCTACAACATGAAACCATTAAAACTTGGAAATAACAAGGTTAAACAGATCAAACCCAAGAAAATCCGAAAATACCACAAAACTAGATCTACAAGAATTTAACCATAGACATGAGAAATGGTAAGTACTAAAGTGGGTTAGAAACACATGAGGAAGACAATAGAACAATAAAAATAGACTTTCTCTATGAAGCAAGGTGCACTTGCCTAAGCTCTCCACTCTCTCAGGTTGGTGGAGAAGTAATGGTGGGGAAGAAGAAAGTTAATGTGGAGAGAGAAATGTTTGGTGAGATATTTAATGAAGAGGGTGGTGGTAGGTGGGAGTGGTTTAGTTCACATAAAATCAAGCAAAACCGAACCAAGCCAAACAAACCGAACCAAGATAAACCAATCAATGAAATGCCAAAATAAATCAAACAGGGAGATATGCAATACGGGTCAAAATACGTACACGTATTCCAAAATACGTAATACGAGATATGGGCATTACAAAATACACGGAGAATGACATTCTCCGTGTATTTTGACCTAGAAATGGCCATTCTCCGTGTATCTAACACGGAGAATGATTATTATCCGTGTTAATATACACGGAGAATGATCATTGTATTTTGACCTAGAAATGACCATTCTTCGTATTAGAATTACGGAGAATGATCATTCTCCATGTCAAAAATACACGGAGAATGTCATTCTCCGTGTATTTTTACAAGGAAAATGACATTTTCTGTGTATTTTGACCTAGAAATGGTCATTCTCCGTGTATCTAACACGAAGAATGATCATTATCCGTGTTAATATACACGAAGAATGATCATTGTATTTTGACCTAGAAATGGCCATTCTCCGCTATTCAACCACGGAGATATATTTTGACCTAGAAATGGCCATTCTCCGTGTATCTAACACGGAGAATGATCATTATCCGTGTTAATATACACGGAGAATGATATTTTCTGTGTAGTTTGACCTAGAAATGACCATTCTCCGTGTTAAAATACACGGAGAATGATATTTTTTTGTGTGTATTTTGACCTAGAAATGACTATTCTTCGTGTATCTAACACGGAGAATGATCATTCTCCGTGTCAAAGTAAACGGAGAATGATCATTCTCCGTGTCAAAGTAAACGGAGAATGATCATTCTCCGTGTTAATATACACGGAGAATGACATTTTCTGTGTATTTTGACATAGAAATGACCATTCTCCGTGTATCTAACACGGAGAATGATCATTCTCCGTGTCAAAGTAAACGGAGAATGATCATTCTCCGTGTTAATATATACGGAGAATGACATTCTCCGTGTATTTTGAGCTAGAAATGACCATCCTCCATATTTCTAACACGGAGAATGTTATTCTCCGTGTTAAAATATACGAAGAATGTCATTCTCCGTGTATTTTTACACGGATAATAACATTTTTTTTTTGTATTTTGACCTAGAAATGGCCATTCTCCGTACATCTAACACGGAGAATGATCATTCTCCGTGTTAAAATACACAGAGAATGACATTCTCCGTGTATTTTGACCTAGAAATGGCCATTCTCCGTGTATCTAATACGGAGAATGATCATTATCCGTGTTAATATACACGGAGAATGATCATTGTATTTTGACCTAGAAATGGCCATTCTTCGTGTTAGAATCACGGAGAATGATCATTCTCCATGTCAAAAATACACGGAGAATGTCATTCTCCGTGTATTTTTACACGAAAAATGACATTTTCTGTGTATTTTGACCTAGAAATGGCCATTCTCCGTGTATCTAACACGGAGAATGATCATTATCCATGTTAAAATATACGGAGAATGTCATTCTCCATGTGATTTACACGGAGAATGATCATTCTCCGTGTATTTTAACATAGTAATTTCCATTTTTCGTGGTAAGAACACGGAGAATGGCCATTCTCCGTGTATCTAACACGGAGAATGATCATTCTCCGTTTCAAAATACACGGAGAATGACCATTCTTCGTGTATTTTAACACGGAGAATGGTCATTCTCCGTGGTTGAATAGCGGAGAATGGTCATTCTCCGTGTTATAATAAAGAAGAATGTTGACGTAAACCTAATTGTTGTTTTTTTTTAGGAAAAAACTGTCAGGAACAAAGAAGAAAGAGTTTTTTGTGCAACATTCACCCCAATACTCTCTCTTATGGATGAGGTAAAGAAAAAGGGTGGCCATTTGCCTGATGCAGTTATTGAATCCTTGAAGAATATTGGATTCTACAATTTCGTAGATGTATTCTACAAATCCAAGGTCAAAAAGGCAGAACTATCTAAAGTCACAAAAGGTCTGGAGAACCTGATAGGGACTTACTTGGAAGAAGATGGCACTGGATACTTCCAATTGAGCAACAGTGTCAAGGTAGCACCAACTGCCGAAGAGATGGCAACCATTTTCGATCTGCCAATGAAGGATGACAGTGAAGTTGATAAGAAATATCTAAAAATCATCACTGAAAAACAGAAGACCCCCCACCAGCAGACTCATTCAGCATGTGTCACGCCCCAGAACCAGAATACTGGAGAGTGGGGGAGTGACTCAGCCAGCTACATATTACGGGTAGAAGAATACCGTATAATACGATCAATGCTGTCTAACCAGACGAGGGGGTGCATACTACATAAAAGTCTTACTATGGTCATTACACATCTATTGTCTCAATCATTCAAACAAGAACAGAAATATAGAACATGTAAGGTAAAGCAGTAAGGCGTCCCAAACGCTCAGTCAAAATGTTCTTGAGATCTGGCTTTACAAAACATAGCCAGATGATATAGCAAGTATACACAATTGTTATCAGCTGCAGTCTGACTTAATTACAATTATGCAAAAGTAAGTACAAGACAATCCGACTAACATGTCGGTGCCAAACGGCAAGGTATAAAGTAGATAACAAAACGAGTGGTGAAGTTAAGGAACCCACTCGAGGCCTCCTGCGATCATTCCTCTAGTATTGACCATCCTGGAGGTGGAAGTACGCTGAGTCCTCGGGAACTGGCTCTAAATCTGGCCATACAAAACCAGAGAGGTTAGACCTCTAATAGCAAGTACCACAAGGGAGCACGACATGAGAACTAAAACCAGTAAGTAAGAGAATATAATAATAGATCTCTGCTTGCTACTAGAACTCACATCACATCAAGACACTTCGAACCAACCTCCCAACTAAACAAGGACAGAAGTTGGCCCGTCATGTCCTGACATTCTGATCATCCCAGTTAGGTAACAGAGTACAGTGCACAAACAAATCATCTTGAACGGCCAATCAACTCCTACGGCTTGCTATTATGAGTCCCAAGTTATCCTGGAATAATGCAATTAGGGATTCCTCAGTTCTTACTATGTGTAAGCAAGGCTAGTCTATCCAGTCGATCAATTGGCCCATGCATGAATTAGACGAGTCCTAGCAGGACGCCCGTCAATATACAATATACAATAATAATAAAAGCAGATACTGTTCCCTGCCCGTGTGGCAGTTTTACAGTATCTGTGGGAACCAGCCGGCCCGTCGGGTACTACTCGTCCCAAGGGGGCTGCCATGTAAGAATTCGGGAATCCATTCTCTCCATGCAATTATTATTTTATTTAACTTAGTAGTCTCTACGTTGAGTGAAATCCCATGTCGTGGATCATGGTCATTCAAATGAGTACTTTCGTATGGGGTACGATATGCACAACTCTACAACGATACCAGTGTGGTTAGGTTGCAGGTCTTACATAGCGTAATGCAACAATCAAATCTATCCACGGTAATCATGCCTTGACCATAAAGTACACATGCTTCTTTTGTAGAAAAAAAATAACTAAATAAATAAATAGATTGAAGCCTGCATGTGCATGTATGTCAATATTCGGGATCAGCCAGTCGAGTACAATAGTTCATAACATGAACGTGTCTCATTCATTTCATTCAATAAGACGACTAGCCAGTCTCTTAGTTCCAATTAGGAACGCATGATCAATTTAGTCAAGATCACAATCATTATCAATGGTGGCAAGGCATGAAAGTCAACTAGCATTCAGTGGGGTCGAGTCTACAACTCTCAGGGTTTAATTCTAGTCAATCCGGGTATCTATAACTCAATTCATGACACATGGTGCATCCCACGTAACAATCTAAAATTAACAGAATTACTAGCATATCATGATTATATCAAGTTTATGCAAAAAGGCGTAAGGATATAAAATGGACGTTAAACATCTAATAAGATATCAATATACAGGGCTATAGAAGATCCAGGGTAAGCAGGCTACTCTTATGTCAGCCTACGCTCATGCCAGCGTACGCTCAGGTCAAGCTACGCTCAAGCCAGCGTACGCCCAGGTCAAGCTACGCTCAAGCCAAGCTAGCGTATGGGAGTCATACGCTTCCAAAAGGCAGCGTATGAACTCCATACGACTCCTTACTATCCAAGTCAGCGTATGCAAGTCATACGCTCCCAAAAGGTAGCGTATGAACTCCATACGACTCCTGACCCTCCAAGTCAGCGTATGCAAGTCATACGCTCCCAAAAGGCAGCGTATGAACTCCATACGACTCCTGACCATTCAAGTCAGCGTATGCAAGTCATACGCTCCCAAAAGGCAGCGTATGAACTCCATACGACTCCTGACCCTCCAAGTCAGCGTATGCAAGACACACGCTTCCTAAAAAGGCAGCGTATGGACTCCATACTGTGCTGCGCTAAAAAGCGCGCACAGCTCAGTAACGCAGCTAAAAAGCTAGCATACACTGCTCACTGTCTTCTCCAAACAGCAAGAACTCCATGGTTGCACCCCAAAGCTTCAAAAGTCCATAACTTGGTCAAAATAAGTCCGAATCCAACTTTTCAAAGGTCAAAATTGGGTAGGATGAACTGCTCTACGACATGGAACTATCAAATCTTAAGAACAAAGGAGTTTGCTAGATCAAAATCCATAGACAACCGAAAATATAATAACTTAGATCTACAAGAAATGAACCAATGAAATCAAAAACACTAAGCACTAAACTCTCTTAGAATCATGAGAGGAAGGATATTGAACCATAAAATATGGTCCTCATGTAGAGCAAGATGTACTTGCCTAGTTGGTAGGTGGAGAGAGTAATGAAAGGAAGAAGAAGAAGTAATGGTGAATAAGTAAAGTAAATGAGGAGAGAGAAGGGAGAGGGTGGCTTTAAATAAAAGATGGTGGTAGGTGGGAGTTGGGCCGGGTCCAATGGGTCCAATGGGTCGGGTTGCACGGGTCCAACAAGGCTAACCCGAAAGTAAAACTAAAGCAGGAATTAAAATGCAGGTAATAAAATTACAGAAAGAAATGCAGAAATAAAATTGCAGGAATTAATTAGCATGAAAATTAAAGAGCAGCTAATTAATTAACATGAAAATTTAAAGAGCAGATAATAGAATTGCAGAAAATAAAATGCAGATAATTAATTAACATGAAGTTATAGGAATTTAAATACAGGATACTACATGATAAATACTAAATAAATACATTCAGGCAATATACGTATTAGAATACGCATTCCGGGAACGGAGAGTGACATCTCTACCCTCCTTGAAAAAATTCCGTCCTCAAAATTTCAAATTCAAGCAAGATAGAAATATCGGGGCTAAACTAATCTAAGTACAAGCAATTCAATAAAGCAATCATTTTACAATGTCCTTAGCAAGTAACATATATGTAAATCTATCAATCTACGATATCAAGCAATTTTACCCATAAGGTGATAAGCATGAGGAATCAAGACAATCAGGTACACAGAAAAAGATATACCTTGTGAGTCAAACAGATGTGGATACCGTGATCGGATATCATCCTCACGTTCCCACGTTGACTCTCCCAAAGAGTGATGACCCCAAGCAACCCGGACAAGGTTAATTGTTCGGTTCTTGAGTATCTTCTCTCTTCGGTCCAAGATGAACACAGGCTGCTCCTCGTAAGACAGGTTGGTACCAACAACCAGTTCTGAATGATCGAGGATATGGCTGGGGTCCGATACATATCTTCGCAATTGAGATACATGAAACACGTCATGCACCTCTCGTAACGAGGGTGGAAGGGACAAACGATAAGCAACATCACCTACCCTATCAAGAATAGCAAATGGGCCTACGTATCGCGGACTCAACTTTCCGCGAACGCCAAATCTAATAACCCCACGGGTAGGTAAGAACCGCAAGAACACGTGGTCCCCAACAGAAAACTCTAGCGGCCTACGATGCTGGTCCGCCCAATGACGATGCCGATCCTGCGCAACACGAAGTCGCTCTCTAATTCCCTTAATCACTTCAACCGTCTGGATAATCATTTCTGGGCCTAACATCTTCCTTTCCCCGATATCATCCCATGCTAGCGGCGATCTACACTTCTTACCATATAGTGCTTCAAATGGCGCCATCTGGATACTGGCTTGATAACTGTTGTTGTATGAGAACTCAACTAAGTGCAGGTGGCTTTCCCAAGATCCTCCAAAATCTAACGTGCAAGCTCGTAACATGTCTTCTAAGGTCTGAATCGTCCTTTCTGATTGCCCGTCCGTCTGCGGATGGTAAGCCGTACTAAATTTTAATTTGGTACCCAGACTATGATGCAAGCTCCTCCAGAAATATGATGTAAAGCGGGCATCTCGGTCTGACACAATACTGACAGGGACTCCATGCTGTCTGACTATCTGCTGTATGTACAACTCTGCCAACTTTTCTGTAGATTGCCCTACTCTGAAAGGAAGAAAATGTGCTACCTTCGTAAGTCGGTCCACTATCACCCAAATAGCGTCCTTACAACTTGGTGATCTCGGTAAACCGGTCACGAAGTCCATTGTGATATGCTTCCACTTCCATTCCGGGATAGGAAGCGGTTGCAATAATCCAGCTGGCCTCTGCTGTTCTGCCTTCACTTGCTGACATACCAAGCAACGGGAAACGAATCTAGCTATCTCTCTCTTCATTCCATTCCATCAGAAGTGCTGCTTGATATCTTGGTACATCTTGGTCCCTCCAGGATGTATAGAATACTGGGAACTGTGAGCTTCTGCCATAACTTCCTGTCTGATATCTCCACTAGGTACACATAGACGTAATCCAAACCTAAGCGTACCATCTTCATGAATTTGCATCTCCTTTCTGAGTCCTGACTCACATTCTGCCCTAAGCTTCTGAATCCTTGGGTCTTGTGCCTGAGCTGCCTTGATCCTATCTACCAAGTCAGATTGGACTTGTAGACTAGCCAGAACTCCTACATCACTAGGAAGTATAACTTCTATGCCCATCTCCTGAAGGTCTTCTAAGATATGTCTCTGCATTGTCAACATAAATGTGCCGCCTCTTCTGCTGAAAGCGTCTGCTACTACATTCGCCTTGCTTGGATGATATTGAAGCTCCACGTCATAATCCTTGATCAACTCTAGCCATCTTCTCTGCCTCATGTTCAGCTCCTTCTGAGTAAAGATGTACTTCAGACTTTTGTGGTCTGTGTACATGTCCACTCGGTCACCATATAAGTAATGCCTCCATAGCTTCAAAGCAAATACTACTGCCGCCAACTCCAAATCATGAGTTGGGTAATTCTTCTCGTGGTCCCGAAGCTGCCTAGATGCATATGCTATCACCTTCCCGTGCTGCATGAGGACGCATCCAAGTCCTTTACCTGACGCATCACAATATACTGTAAAACCTCCGGGTCCAACTGGCAATGTAAGAATAGGTGCTGATATCAACTTCTGCTTCAAAGTCTCGAATGATGCCTGACATTCTGCCAACCAAACGAATGGTACATCCTTCCGGGTCAAGCGGGTCATGGGTGCTGAAAGCCTTGCAAAATCTGACACAAATCTTCTGTAATATCCTGCCAATCCTAAGAAACTCCGTACATCAGCTACGGTCTTGGGTACTGGCCAACTCTCTACTGCTTCTACCTTCTTGGGATCCACTGCTACTCCAGCTCCTGATACAATATGACCCAAAAATGAAA
Source organism: Iris pallida (assembly GCA_029216955.1). NCBI lineage: Eukaryota > Viridiplantae > Streptophyta > Magnoliopsida > Asparagales > Iridaceae > Iris > Iris pallida. The sequence continues at coordinate 30,471,656 of JANAVB010007399.1, forward strand.
TGTGATCCGTCCAGAACTCACACTTGCTGAGCTTGGCATACAACTGGTTCTTTCTTAGAACCTGCAACACTTTCCTGAGGTGGTCTTCATGCTCCTTTTCACTAGCAGAGTATACTAGAATGTCGTCAAGAAACACAACGACAAACTGGTCTAAGTATGGCATAAAGATGCGATTCATCAAATCCATGAATATTGCTGGAGCATTGGTCAAACCAAACGGCATTACTAAGAACTCATAATGCCCATACTTTGACCTGAATGCTGTCTTGGGAATATCTTCCTTCCGAACCCTCACTTGGTGATATCCTGAACGAAGATCTATCTTGGAGAAAACTCTAGCCTTGTTCAACTGATCAAATAAGTCGTCGATCCTGGGTAATGGGTACTTGTTCTTTACTGTTGCCGCGTTAAGCTTCCTGTAATCGATGCCCAATCTGGATGATCCATCCTTCTTCCCCACAAGTACCACTGGCGCTGCCCATGGTGATATGCTAGCTTGGATAAATTTCTTCTCCTTCAATTCCTCTATGTGCTGATACACCTTGGCCTGCTCTGAATTCGCCATTCTGTAAACCCGATCCGATATTGGTTTAGTTCCAGGTGCCAATTCTATGCTGAACTTAATATCTCTAACCGGTGGTAGACCTGGAAGTTCTTCGGAAAATACGTTTAGAAATTCTTCAACTACCTTCAGAATCTGAACTTCTTCCATTGCTGTTACTACTCCCTGCTCTTGCTGAGTTGCCTCTGATCTGACCAAGGTGAACCTCTCTATGCCTGGAATATCAAAAGATACACTTCCACTACGACAATCTATTGTCGCATGACTGTCTTTCAGCCAGTCCATGCCTAAGATAACGTCGAAATTTCCAACAGAAAATTCTATCAACCGGGCGGGTAAAGGATGCCCGCACACTACAACACTACATGCTAAACTAACTCTACGAACCCCCACGAGCCCATTACCAGTGAGTATATTCAACCTCCCTGGCAATGCCTCGAACTCCACTCCTAGTCGTGTCGCAAATTGTGCAGATATAAATGAATGAGATGCTCCCGAATCAAAAATGCTACTGCGGGATATGAGGCGACGAGAATGTTACCTGCCACAACATCTCCCGATGCTAATGTCTCCTCCAAGGACAAAGTGAATGCTTGCCCTCGACCTCCTTGCTGGTTCCCATGTTGCGGCCTAGCCTGATGCTGCTGCTGGCCCCTGCCTTGATGATGCTGGGGTGGTCTATTGTCACGACCCGCACCCGCTTTTCGGATACGAAACGTGTCCAAGCCAGCCTACGCCGCAGAGTCGGCGGTAGAACGCTGTCAAGCCCGCAAGAAAATAAATGCTCAAAAATAATATTTGCTCATTCACATTTCTAGATTTATTACAACATTTACAGTTTAAAGGAAAGTACAAAGTTTTATATTTAATGAAATGATACAACTGTTTTCTATATCTAGGTTGTCTTCAGCATACCCAAGTCTTCCCAATGCTAAGAGCGATCGCGGCTAAACCTGAAAAATGTTGGTTATCCAGTCAGGATTGGAACAAGTACACAAACCGACAGCAGTGCAAAACACAATAGAATTGACAAGACATGAAAATAGCATATGAAAAATAAAACTGGAAGATAACTGATGTCATAGCACGATAAAGAAGTAAACAAGGAAAAACTAATAAAATACATCTATCTAGGTGGTGTGAAATATCTGTTTCGACATGTGAACGGCTAGGGGGTAAATCCGGCTCACTGCACGTGTCGTGTGCAGCTGCTATCATGCAATAATAGACGTTTTGGGGATATTTCTGGGTAGTTCACATGTATACTAAGATATTTCCCCTCCCGACAACTCTGTGTGACGAGCGTGTCAACCAGCAGCAAGATATATGTATAGACATGAAATGAAAAGACTACTATGAATCAAAAAGCAATCAGAAAGTGCACTTGCCTGAGGTCCTTAGCTGGAGAAACCAATAATACCATACCACTCAATGAGCCACAATCAGTCAACACATGTAGAAGTCTCCGGATGCTGAAATAAATAGTACCAACATTCTCAGAATAGTCAAATTAGCTAGGATTGCCTGTCCTTAAGTCCAATTCTGGACACAGGAGCAAAACGGTAATTTCGGGCAAAAACGATGTCGTCGTTGGACCCGCTTTGCACCGAAAAGCGTGCCAGAGTCAATGGTCTCTAAAGTCGTCAAACTATATGTCTACGGATCCAGTTTTCCGATACGAACCCAACCGTATGTCCAAAGTTGGATTCCGGCGGGCCGTGCACAAAATCATCCGTTGAGTAGGACCGCGGGGCCCGCAAAACGACGTCGAATTCAACTGTCTCAGAATTGGACCAAACTTGGCATACAAGACCAGAAAAACGATACGGTTCTGTTGGCACAAGTTTCGTCTCGATTTGACGAGCGTGCACAAAGTAATTGGAGAATTTGCAAAGTGCACGATACGGGGAATTTCGACGGATACGTATCAAATTCGTCGCGCACACGCGACCAATTTGAATTTCGCCAAAGCCCACACGACCACGAAACCGTTACGCAGCTTTCGATGCTTTCGGTTCGCGACCACGTCGTCCCGATTGGCGTGACGCACGTCGTGTGGAACAATTTTCATGTTTTGAAAACAGATTTTTCTTGATTTTTAGGAAGTGATTTCTCTGTGAATAATTAACAAAATTCCAATCTAAAAAGTAGGTTGTGATCTCCTATATGTCGTCTTTTGTTCTCTTTAAACACAATTTCTAAACTGGTACTGGTTTGGCGGGAAAATCGACGCCAAGTTGGTTATTTGAACTGTTCTTGGCCCTGTTTCTAAACAGGATTTTCGTCGATTTTGGTTCGATTTCTACATCACGCTATTGTACTACAAATCAGTCTACTTGCAGGGATTTAAAGAGGTACAGGTTAGGTTTAGACCTGTTCAAATGGTTCGTGAAACCACTGCACGACGACGGAGATATTTGAACTCGAAGTCGGGCGCGCGGCTGTGATATCGCTGCGTCCAGTCCGCTGTGCGCGCGTCCGCGCGGCTCTGCTCCGGCTTTGCCGCGCCGGCGGCGGCCATGCGGTGGCGTGCGCGTGCGCGCGGGGGAGGCGCCCAGTGTTGGCGAGGGTCGGCGTCAGGTTCGTTTAGGGTTTGCTCTGTAAACTCGATCTCTCTCTCGCGATTTTGTTCTTATGGTTCTGCATTCATATACGAGTATAGGTAAGCTTTAAAGTCGGGCTGGGTCCTTGGGGGTTTACTGCACATGGGCTTGGGTTTTCCTTAACATAACTCAATGTGGGGGTCTCGGGCCAGCTTGGCTCAACTGCAACTGGGGTGAGCTGAAACTTTGGGCCGGGCCTAGTCTATGTTGGGTTTCGGAGTACATGGGTGTTTGAGGGTCTGGGTCTTTGTTGGCCCTGCTTTTGTTTGCTTAGGGGGAACCTTTGCTCGGCTGATGGGGCCTGGAATGGTTTGGCTGGGTTTGGTATTGAAGCTGCTACTGCTTCTGTGTAGGGGTGGCGATGGGTAGGGTAGGGTAGGGTAAGGGCAGGAAGAGGGCAGGGCAGGGTAGGGTATTGACATTTTTTTGATACCCTAGGGGAGTCATGAGGGTAGGGTAGGGTAGCCCTCTTCCAAAAAACCAATACCCATTACCCATCCTTGCCCTTTACCCTCACAGGGTAGCTGAGGGTCAGGGTAGGGTGGGTAAGGGTATTACCCTTGCCATTTCAATTTTTTTAACTTTAAAAATTATTTTTTTGCTAGTAAACACCTTGATACTTAAGGTTTTTACAACATTCAAAAATCATAACAACTTAATAAGAAATAACATGAGGAATATTTTTTTACTAAAGGCGCTGAACCCAGTTATATAGTGGAACCTGAGCTGTCTACATACCCAAGGAGGGGACTAGACCTGACTCCTTATGATCAAGCACCATATAGTTCTCATAATCCTAAGTACTAACTAATTACAAAAAAAATACAAGTATGTAGTAGTAATACTATGGCAGTAGGAGTGTGGGTAATCAGGTTTGGGAGAAGGGTAGGGTCGAGGGTTTTAGAGGGTTAAGGGTAGTGGGTAGGGTAATGACTCAGGGTAGGGTAGGGCGGGTACCCGGGTAAGTGCACTAGGGTAACAAGATAAAACCCTTACCCTACCCTAATTCCAAGAGGGTAAGGGTAGGGCTTGCTCTCCTAGGGTAGAGGGTACCCGTGGGCACCTGAGGGCGCAGGGTACCCGGCTCGGGTAGAGGGCACCAGGGCAAAATCGCCAGCCCTACTTCTGTGTGGGGGTCTGTTGTGGGAAGACCCTATGGGTTGTTTTGCTTAGTCCCTTTTTCTTATTTGTTTATATACCCATATACAAATCTCTAAGTACAAGTATTCATACATACACTCGTATTTATATATATATTTATATACCAACATATATACACCTGTATATCATATATATATTCTCTATATATATATTCATCTATATACATATTCTATATATATATTTATCTATATACACGTATACACATATCTATCTATATTTATATACAGTTTTTATATGTATAAATACGTCCAACAGTCTAAACATATTTCCTTGCAACTATTCTCCATGTCCAATAAAATATTATTATAATATCAATAAATTAATATATTACTTTACATACCACAAAAATATATTTACTAAATTTTATAATTGATAATGAACGTATATATTTTACAATTATGTAATAGGCATCCGTACCTCTATATATAAACACAGGTATATACAATCTAGATAAACCCCAAAATCCAATCATATTTGTTAAGGGAATTTCCTACTATATTGTCAAAATCATTATATATATATATTATGACGAATGTAACCATATTTTTTGGAATACGGCCTACTAGGCCACAAAATAAAACAAATACCAACCATACATCTACATAGATGTCATTCGACACACTACCCGGGTACTGGGCTATGGTCTCAGTTCGGGTCCAGTCCGGACGATTTTGGTACGACCGAAATTTCTAAAAGTCAAAATATTAATAAATAACTAATTAACCATTTATAGGGATTAATTCGCAACTTGGCCTGGTTTTCCTAGTTAGGACATCACTATGGTTCAACATTCCCCTACCATGGCTAAACCCTAGTCAAAGCACGCCACTGCGCTATCTGTGCCATGATTCCTAGTCATCTGGTACTTCAAAACTCAACTATGGCTAAAGTCATCCACCGTAATAATTAATTAAAATAATTATTCATAAAAATTCTAAAATCACTATTTAAAACAAATAAATAATAAAAAAAATATTTTCAAAAAAAATCCGGGAAGGGAGGCTACATCTATGCTGGTGTTGCTGCATCGGCGGCCCCTGCTGCCGAAACATCTGAGCCTGTGATACTAACGGACGCTGCGCCAACGGCCTCACTGCCAATGCTGGTCCTCGATACTGCCCTGCCCCTGGTGCTGGCAGAGCAGGAAACTGCTGCATTGGTCCTCTTGACCTCGAATTCATGGGACATGTGGTAACCCGATGATCTGGATTTCCACATATCAAACATAGTCCATTTAATGTCCGACACACATCTCTAGTGTGCCCCATCTTTCCACAATAAGTGCAGCCCGCTGGGGGTTGCTGGTTCTTCCTCTGTTGCTGTTGCTGCTGCCTGGGTGGTGGTGCTGGCCCTCGCATCGCCACATCGTGGATACGAATGCCAGGGGATGGTGCTGTTGTTCGGGGCGCTGCTCCCCCTCCTCCTTCAATCTGACTGTGGGATCTCTTCTGACCCCCAGTCCTTGCCGCAAGCCTCTGAATGGTGATCTCATGCCTTCGAGTCGCTGTCAATATCTCATCAAAAGTCTGGTAATTGTGCCCCTCTATCAATTGCAAGAGCTCAAGATGAAACCCTTGCTGGAACCTCATCGCCCTCTGGCGTTCCGTTGCTACCATCTCTGGGGCAAACCTACTCAATCTGCAGAACTCTGCTGCATAAGCATCTACCGTCTTGCCAGCCTGCATGAGGCTGATAAACTTCTGTTGTAGCTCAAACTGCGCCACAACTCCATAATACTTCGTCTTGAATCTTGCTGTGAAATCGTCCCAAGCAATGGGACGTCTGATGCCTACTTCCTCTGCTTCCCACCAATCACGTGCGAGATCCTGAAGTAACAACTTCACTAGATCCACACGTTCTTCTGCCGGTACCTTAGCGGCTGTCAGGATAGCCTCAATATCCTTAAGCCATGCATCTGCTGAGATGGCATCCTCCGTGCCCTCGAAACGGCGGGGGTTGTACTTACAAAACCGGGCTGACGCTCCTGAATCTGGCCTCGCCCCTCTTTCCAATGCCGTTTGTAATCCTTGGTTGAGTAGTACATTCTGCTCTTGTAGCTGAGTATGCATGCGCTGCTGGGCCAACATCTGATGTTGCTGAGTAGCCATCATCCCTCTCATGATCTCCAGAAGGGCTGGTGTGTCCATCTCCGTAGGGGTAGGTGGAACTGTTGGTGGTGGTGGAACATCCGGATACTGCGATCCAGCTGCTGCTTCCACGATCACTTCTTCCTGAGTAGCCTCCTGAGTTAGTACCGGCTCTTGTTGCTGACCAACAGGGTCAGGTTGTCCATGCTGCTGTCTATGTTGTTGCTGTCCAGCTCTGACAGATACGGACGAGGTGCCCCTAAGAAAAGGGACAAGGGAACAATCAAATGACCGGATATGAAGGATCAATGAAGTCAAAGGATACTGGAATGTCAAGCTAGAGTTGAGAGTAACAAATCATGAGATCAAGGGAAAACATGTGCGATTGAGACATCCTATTAAACAAAATACCCCACAAGTCTGAAATCAGACCTGCATGGGCCACCACTAAAACCTTGTCACGCCCCAGAACCAGAATACTGGAGAGCGGGGGAGTGACTCAGCCAGCTACGTATTACGGGTAGAAGAATACCGTATAATACGATCAATGCTGTCTAACCAGACGAGGGGGTGCATACTACATAAAAGTCTTACTATGGTCATTACACATCTATTGTCTCAATCATTCAAACAAGAACAGAAATATAGAACATGTAAGGTAAAGCAGTAAGGCGTCCCAAACGCTCAGTCAAAATGTTCTTGAGATCTGGCTTTACAAAACATAGCCAGATGATATAGCAAGTATACACAATTGTTATCAGCTGCAGTCTGACTTAATTACAATTATGCAAAAGTAAGTACAAGACAATCCGACTAACATGTCGGTGCCAAACGGCAAGGTATAAAGTAGATAACAAAACGAGTGGTGAAGTTAAGGAACCCACTCGAGGCCTCCTGCGATCATTCCTCTAGTATTGACCATCATGGAGGTGGAAGTACGCTGAGTCCTCGGGAACTGGCTCTAAATCTGGCCATACAAAACCAGAGAGGTTAGACCTCTAATAGAAAGTACCACAAGGGAGCACGACATGAGAACTAAAACCAGTAAGTAAGAGAATATAATAATAGATCTCTGCTTGCTACTAGAACTCACATCACATCAAGACACTTCGAACCAACCTCCCAACCAAACAAGGACAGAAGTTGGCCCGTCATATCCTGACATTCTGATCATTCCAGTTAGGTAACAGAGTACAGTGCACAAACAAATCATCTTGAACGGCCAATCAACTCCTACGGCTTGCTATTATGAGTCCCAAGTTATCCTGGAATAATACAATTAGGGATTCCTCAGTTCTTACTATGTGCAAGCAAGGCTAGTCTATCCAGTCGATCAATTGGCCCATGCATGAATTAGACGAGTCCTAGCAGGACGCCCGTCAATATACAATATACAATAATAATAAAAGCAGATACTGTTCCCTGCTCGTGTGGCAGTTTTACAGTATCTGTGGGAACCAGCCGGCCCGTCGGGTACTACTCGTCCCAAGGGGGCTGCCATGTAAGAATTCGAGAATCCATTCTCTCCATGCAATCATTATTTTATTTAACTTAGTAGTCTCTACGTTGAGTGAAATCCCATGCCGTGGATCATGGTCATTCAAATGAGTACTTTCGTACGGGGTACGATATGCACAACTCTACAACGATACCAGTGCGGTTAGGTTGCAGGTCTTACATAGCGTAATACAACAATCAAATCTATCCACGGTAATCATGCCTTGACCATAAAGTACACATGCTTCTTTTGTAGAAAAAAAATAACTAAATAAATAAATAAATAAATAGATTGAAGCCTGCATGTGCATGTATGTCAATATTCGGGATCAGCCAGTCGAGTACAATAGTTCATAACATGAACGTGTCTCATTCATTTCATTCAATAAGACGACTAGCCAGTCTCTTAGTTCCAATTAGGAATGCATGATCAATTTAGTCAAGATCACAATCATTATCAATGGTGGCAAGGCATGAAAGTCAACTAGCATTCAGTGGGGTCGAGTCTACAACTCTCAGGGTTTAATTCTAGTCAATCCGGGTATCTATAACTCAATTCATGACACATGGTGCATCCCACGTAACAATCTAAAATTAACAGAATTACTAGCATATCATGATTATATCAAGTTTATGCAAAAAGGCGTAAGGATATAAAATGGACGTTAAACATCTAATAAGATATCAATATACAGGGCTATAGAAGATCCAGGGTAAGCAGGCTACTCTTATGTCAGCCTACGCTCATGCCAGCGTACGCTCAGGTCAAGCTACGCTCAAGCCAGCGTACGCCCAGGTCAAGCTACGCTCAAGCCAAGCTAGCGTATGGGAGTCATACGCTTCCAAAAGGCAGCGTATGAACTCCATACGACTCCTTACTATCCAAGTCAGCGTATGCAAGTCATACGCTCCCAAAAGGTAGCGTATGAACTCCATACGACTCTTGACCCTCCAAGTCAGCGTATGCAAGTCATACGCTCCCAAAAGGCAGCGTATGAACTCCATATGACTCCTGACCATTCAAGTCAGCGTATGCAAGTCATACGCTCCCAAAAGGCAGCGTATGAACTCCATACGACTCCTGACCCTCCAAGTCAGCGTATGCAAGACACACGCTTCCTAAAAAGGCAGTGTATGGACTCCATACTGCGCTGCGCTAAAAAGCGCGCACAGTTCAGTGACGCAGCTAAAAAGCTAGCATACACTGCTCACTGTCTTCTCCAAACAGCAAGAACTCCATGGTTGCACCCCAAAGCTTCAAAAGTCCATAACTTGGTCAAAATAAGTCCGAATCCAACTTTCCAAAGGTCAAAATTGGGTAGGATGAACTGCTCTACGACATGGAACCATCAAATCTTGAGAACAAAGGAATTTGCTAGATCAAAATCCATAGACAACCAAAAATACAATAACTTAGATCTACAAGAAATGAACCAATGAAATCAAAAACACTAAGCACTAAACTCTCTTAGAATCATGAGAGGAAGGATATTGAACCATAAAATATGGTCCTCATGTAGAGCAAGATGTACTTGCCTAGTTGGTAGGTGGAGAGAGTAATGAAAGGAAGAAGAAGAAGTAATGGTGAATAAGTAAAGTAAATGAGGAGAGAGAAGGGAGAGGGTGGCTTTAAATAAAAGGTGGTGGTAGGTGGGAGTTGGGCCGGGTCCAATGGATCCAATGGGTCGGGTTGCACGGGTCCAACAAGGCTAACCCGAAAGTAAAACTAAAGCAGGAATTAAAATACAGGTAATAAAATTACAGGAAGAAATGCAAAAATAAAATTGCAGGAATTAATTAGCATGAAAATTAAAGAGCAGCTAATTAATTAACATAAAAATTTAAAGAGCAGATAATAGAATTGCAGAAAATAAAGTGCAGAAAATAAAATGCAGATAATTAATTAACATGAAGTTATAGGAATTTAAATACAGGATACTACATGATAAATACTAAATAAATACTTTCAGGCAATATACGTATTAGAATATGCATTCCGGGAACGGAGAGTGACAGCATGTGTAAAGAATACTTCAAAAGATTGCTGACAAATTCCAAGGGAAAACATGCAGAAGTCTCAAATGCAGAAGTCAGAAAAAGGTTCTTAGAGCTGTTGGGAGACAGAAATGCAAGACCTGATGAGTTGGCCAAGTTAATAGTATTCAACTTGTGCCAAACAACATTCTTCACCAGAATGGGTGGGTCGAACTTGTCGTACAAGTTCTTCGCTCTGGTAGAGAGCATAGATGTTATAAAAAACATCTGTTGGCCACGTATTATTTTGGCGTACGTCATGGATAGCATAAAGAGGGCTGTTACAAAAACTGAAGATGGGGATATTGAGATATCGTACAAGAAGATTGAAGGTTGTACGATATATTTCTTGTATTGATTTGCAGAGCACAGTCAACTGTTAGAAAGGAAGTACAAACCAATAAGTGCATACCCGAGATTCTATACATGGAATGGGAATAGAATCTCGATATTCCTCAAACATGACTATCAAGGGGCTTAGACGAAATCGGAATTGATATTCAAAATTTTTGTTACAGTGACTGTTGAAGAAGGCGAAGTCCCAGCAGAGCAGCATCGTATAGAAGGTGGAGATAATGCTGGTAATAAAGAAGAACCACAAACTGAAGCCCAAGCACCAGCAATAAACACAGCTGAGAATGAAGATGTGTTGCGTGTCTTGGAGGAGAAATCTCTGTTTATCGCTGAGAATGAACAACTCCACGAAAGAGTACAAAAACTAGAGGCAGATGTAGCCCTACAACGTGCTGTGAAGCTCGTTAATGATGGGTTGGAAAAGGAGTTAGACTCTATAAGGAACGAGAAATCTCTCCTTATTGCTGATAATGAGAAACTCCGCAGAAGAGTTGAAGAACTAGAGGCAGAGGGGGCCCGACAACCTTCAGTTGACATTGTTAAGGATGGGTCGGAACAGGAACTAGACTCCCTGAGAAAGCAAAAATCAGAGCTTATTGCTGATAATAAAAAGCTTCGTCAACATGTTGAGGAGCTACTTCTAAAAGGTAAAATATTCTCTTTTTCAAATTTTTAAGTTGTAATTATATGTGTTAAATCACGGAGAATGAACATTCTCCGTATGTAAAATACACGGAGAATGATCATTCTCCGTGTAAGCAACACGGAGAATGACAATTCTCCTTGTAAGTAACACGGAGAATGATTATTCTCCGTGTATATTGACACGAAGAATTGTCATTCTCCGTGTTTTATATTCTCCGTGTCAAACCCACGGAGAATGGTCATTCTCCGTGTATCTTAACACGGAGAATAGTCATTCTCCGTGTAAGTTATACGGAGAATGCCCATTCTCCGTATAAATTACACGGAGAATGCCCGTTCTCCTTGTAAGTCTAACGGAGAATGGTCATTCTTCGTAGGTTTTGACACGGAGAATGGACATTCTCCGGATTAAAGTAAACGGATAATAATATTTTTCATTATTTTTAAAAAGAAGATTATATAATATTGACATCATACCTCTTGTTGTTGTTTGTTTTATATCAGTAAAAATAACAGAGAATCTCAGAAAGGAGAATAAAAGGCTCGTTAATGATAACAACAAACTTCTAGAGGAAGTTGTATCGTTGAATGACGAAGTCAAAAAGAAGAATGATACAATTGCTAACCTCGAAGCAATGGCTACAACATTGCAGCTTGGAGGGACTCAACCAGTTCCTCAAAAACAACACACAGGAGCAAGAGAACCAATAAGGATTAAAAAACCATCAAATGCTCTAGCCGATGATGATTTTACCACATTGGGAAAGAAGAAAACAGCCGATGCTACAACAAGTAAGAATGTAGCTGCTGGTGGGAAAAGAAAAGCTCCTTCCAGTCTCGAGAAGATAGAAGAAAAAAAGATGGCAGCAACTGAAGAACTTGAAGAAGAATATGCTAAAACAGCCAAGCTACGTGGCAGAGGGAAAAATTCTGATGCAATATCCAAAACTCAGACTTTGGAAGCAAGCAGACAATGAGCTGAAGGATTTATACAGGAGCATCGTATACCCAAGAAGGATGTCTCCAACGTAAGTATTCTAAACTTGAACCAATTTCTGTCCAATTCACAACGGAGAATGATCATTCTTCGTGTCATTTGGACGGAGAATGATCATTCTCCGTCCCATTCATAACAGAGAATGATCATTTTCCGTGTCATTTGGACGGAGAATGACCATTCTCCGTCCAAATTACGCGAAGAATGACCATTCTCCGTTATGAATGGGACGGAGAATGGTCATTCTTCGTCCAATTCATAACGGAGAATGATTATTCTCCGTGTAAATTCACGGAGAATGGTCATTCTCCGTCCAATTCATAACGGAGAATGATCATTCTCTCTATTGGAGTGACTTTTTTCAATTATATCATTAGACTATATTATAAACATAATCGAAACTAAATTTATGTGCAGTGAAAATGTATACAAATACTTTCCAACTGCTCCAGAAGAGTGTAAAATAAGAAGAAGAACAATGATATTACCTTGATGTTAAATGTTAAAAAACTACAAGACATATTAAATGAGGAAGAAATAGAGGCTAATGTAATGAACTTGATGATAAAGATTATGAATGAAATACAAGCCGAGACAAGACGTACCATTCATTAAAGCTCGCAGGGTGCAGAATGTAAATGGTCTGCAATCATGATGCCCCATTCATTGGTAAGAAACAAAACTGAAAAATAAATATTAATGTGTACACCTACTAATAGGGTTGTAAAAAACTAACTCATGATATTTTTTTTGTTTTCTGGAAAATAGCGTACCGCTGAATTTGTCGATGTAGACAAACCAGCAGATGGAGCCATTTACAATTTCAAAGTTGATATAGAAGGTTTTATCATGGAGTTGGAGGATGATATCGAATAGCTATTCGTGCCACTCTTCCGTGAAGAAAATAAACACTATACACTGCTGTCATTCAACTTCAGCTCCTACGTTTGGACACACTACAACTCCTTGCGTAAAAACATGGATGCTAAGGGAATCAAGGATGTAGAATATATGAAGAGTAAAATCGAGCCGATTGTAATAAAGAAAATTGCATTGATGAGGGAGAAAAGCCCGGTAATTCATGAATATGAAAGAACAGAACTCAAGATTTGTAAAGAATGCCCACATCAACTATCACCCAGCTGCCTGCTGTACGTTGTATATTATATGGATAGCTTGTCGAAAGCTCCCTTTGATTTCCAAAAGAAAATAAACATAGTAGTTCACAATATTATTGTAAAGAGAAGGTTAACTTTGGCTAAGCTTTTGCTTAAAAGTGAGTGTGCAATTCCTTTTGTATCATAAAAGAAATGACATTGTAAACAACAATATAAATTGGCTAAGAAATTTCTTATATATATTCTGTCTGTCAGGTTTCTTTTGTAATGTATTCGTTGTCCTTTGTAATAAAACTCAATTTTTCGACTAATTTACATTGTTCTATATGTAAATCTGTTTTGTTAAAGTTCTGTTGTTTGATTCTGTGTTAAAATACACGAAGACACTACAAGAAAAGTGATATTTTACGACATTGAGATTAAGGCATGCTTAAATAAGTGTGCCGTAAATAATTAATTTACGACATGCATTGCACTGGACGTCGTGGAAAACTAAAAAAATAATTTGTTATACTTATTTAGGACATACATTGAATGCCGTAAATATTATTTTTATTTACGGCGTGCATTGAACGTCCTAACATCTGTGAAAAAAATAGCGGGACGAATCCGCGCCCAACTATTCACTTTTTGTGTAATGTTTTTCAAGCCTTCTCTAAGCTCTCTCTCGAGTGCTCATATACTTGAGGCCTTCCTCTACATCCCCCCTTCCTCCTCCTCCTCCTCCTTCATTCCAGGCTCCAGCACCTCTCTCCCTTTCCTCCTTCTCCACCATCGTGGCCCACGACAACTACGATGACTCCCTCGGCTCCGCCGTAGCCTTCGACGAGCCCCCCCCGGCTCCGCCGAAGGACATAGGCCCTGCCTCCTCCAAGGTTCTACTATCCTCTATTTAAAACCCTAATTTTTTGGTTAAATCTGACTGAAGATCGGGGATAGAGAGGTCGAAGGTTAGTTGATGTGGTGAATCGCGGAATGACTCCTAGATCTGACTGAAAATCGAAGACAGAGAGGTTGAAGGTCAGTTGTTTAAAACCCTAATTTTTTTGTTAGATTTGGCTAAAAATAGGCATCGGCATCGCGGAATGACTCCTCCGGGAAGCTGAACTCATAGGACGTCTACTGTCCCGATTCTCCAATGTTGGACACCACCTCCTCCTTCATATCTGCCTCCCTGGATGCGACTCCTATATAGCCAAAAAAAGACTTCATCATGGGTGGCTTTTTCTCCTATTATATACTTCAATTGCTGACCATATTTATGTGCTATCTACTTTTTATGCTCTGTAGTTCATCATTTCATCTGATTCATGTGTATTTGGATGACCTTTGCAGAATGGACAGAACTTTTAGTCTTTTAGTTATGCTCTACTCTTTGAATGACCTTTACAGAATCTCAACAGGTTCACCTTTATTTAACTTGCTTATTTAGAAATTGAATTTGTTTTAGTTTTATGGAGAAATTCTAATAGAAAGGACCATGTGGCTCACCATTTTGTGGGCTTCAAATATTTGGGAGTAACATCATAAAAAAATTGAGATTGGGATATTCTCAATAAATCAGGGAGGATTATTTTCTATCAAAGGAAAGATAAATTAGAAGTTCCATTCCAATTTTGGAACTCAATAGTTGTTATTCAGAGAGTAGGAATCGATTTGTTGAACTTGGTGCTTGGTTTAATGTTCAATGGTGATGACAGCAAGGTCAAATGCCTTTGAAGATAATTGGCACCTAATTAGGGTGCAAATATTGTTTCATGAATAGTAGCACCCCATTATGCTTTATAGAATGTTGTGTAGTTTATAAGCAGCTTTTACGAATATTATATAATTGTTTTAATTTATATTGGATAATTTGGATGTTGGAACATGAAAATTTTAGTTAGTGAATGTGCAGCTTGCATCTTATTATTGTGTTTTTAATTCTATTAGGGTGGGCGGTGTTCGAAATAATTAGACTGCATTCCCTTCATTACTATGATATCAGTATCTCTGAAAGGAGAGCAAGGGAAAAGCTAATATAAGAATAAACCAAAGGCAATACACACTCGTTTTAGTTCTAATTGAACACTTGGGAACTAGATTGTTAAGATTCATTTCTTGCTCTCTAGTTTAGTAGATATTTTGCTATTTTTCACTTTAGATTTTGTCTTTGATTCTGGTTGTTGGTATCTTGACTCCCACGTGTAATGTTTGCATTCCTTATGTTTTTTGGCAGCTTTTCCCTGCTCCAACACTGACATTGGTAATTTTCTTGCACACTGCAAACTGAGCTAGCTTAAACAAACATTTTTTTTGTCTTCCACTAGTAATACCTATCAGCCAGAAAAATATGATATAATCTTCACATTTGTTTGTTTGTCACCCATTACTGGTAACATGTGATTTTCCCTGCTGCAGCAATAATACATCATCGTTTCATTTTCTTATCTTAGTTCCTTCATGTTGTTTACAATGTTAACTGTATCATGTTATTACTAGTTAGTCTTTTGCTATTTTTTTCTGAACATATTCATTTTTATAGTTCTAGTTCCTTTATGTTTATTTTGTTTGTAAGAAGCCTGGCGCTCGTGTGCTCTACCTTGGAACTGCTTCGGGTACTACAGTTTCTCATGAATCAGACATTGTTGGACTTGTACTCTTTCTCATTTTCTAGATACTTTCCTCATCTAGACAACTTAGCAGGGTTGTTCATTAATTCAATGGGCCCAAAATCTGAAACAGTAAAAGGTACTTCCCATGTATGCTGGCCTTCTGAGTCTATTTTGTACCAAATGGCTTGACGAGAATTTATAGGATAGACTTCTGGTTAAAGTGAGCTATAAATTGTCTCATTCACCCTATCATCTAAATTTTTGTGCATATTGCTACTTGTTGAATTTCAATTTTTATCTACATTTTGTTTTGTTTTACATCACCTAAGCAGTGCTCGGCCTCCTGATAAGTGACATAATGTTTTATCCTGATCATGAAAGGTCTACTTTGCGCTCATCCATGCTATATTTTTTGTTTCTTCTATGTGTAAAGTTGAGTCATAATTGAACACATTTGCTATCATTGATACTATCACTGAGCACATTTGCTTGGTAATCAAAATTGGAACTGATACTATCACTGAGCATATTTTTTGTGGTTCAACAAGTGGTAGAGTCCATCTAGTCAATGGACCACTCTCCTGCTGGCAATAGGCTCTTAAGATCTGGTTCAATTTGAAGCAAAACCTACTGACAAGTGGTCTGTAGCTGTCCATTTGAAGCAAAACCTTTTGAAGCAAACTTTTTGCTTAATTTCTAATGCTCACTGTCTATTAATGGAGAACACAAGTAGTTAATGAAGGAGAATTGGTTCGTCGAAGCGAGCTACACCTAAAAAGTAAAATATATTGGCAGATCTCTGGTGTTCTTGATTATCTTAGAGATGTAAGGTTTGTTCTTTAGAGTAACGAAGAAGAGGTTGGCAAAGCTATGCTAGAACTGCTTGGGCAAAGTGACTCAAGTGAGGAGTTAGAACTTAAAGCTTTTGAAGTTGCAATAGTGAATTTGAAAATTCTCTCCTAAATCCATTTTAGTAGAATACCTCAACATGTCTCTGGAAACTTGGTATGTTGTTGAGTACTATTTTTAATATTCTATTACTGCTACTACATGAAGATGTCTCTGACATTTTTATTGATGTCATTAATAATAAATGACATTACTGCTATCTTTACTATTCCTTGCACCAGATATGTGACCGATCATCTCTACTACTCATTTTTATTTGATTTCCTAATTTAGGGCATGTTTGGTAACTTGAAAGTGGGCATGGATTTCCAAAGTTTGTATGTATATATGAATTTTGGACCACATTCTGAAAAGTGCACTCCTAGGTTTATCCTCTGAACCTTTACTTTGTTTCATATTCTTAGTTTGGTTTCTAATATGTATATATGGTTTTGGTTGTGATACCCTGGGATTTGGTTTCAGATATGTTTCGTACTCTGATACTTTAATGCTTCGCTATATGATATGGTTCCTGATACGTATATGTAATGTTTCACTCTATGATACGGTTCCTGATATGTATATGTTGATCCTCTGTTCTGTTTGATTTCTGATTTGTTCTTCCAACATGTACCTGGTTTTGGTAATGACAATGATGAGGCATTAGTCTGAGTAGCTTTCTATGACTGACATAAGTCAGTTGTGTGCTTTATATGATCTGGAGCTTGGTTTTTAGCCTAGTTATAATTCTTGGTAGAAGTTTGCAAAAAAGTTGAACTATCATTTCATTTCAATCTATTAAACACTATTCAGGATAAAAGTTATGATATGTGGTGGTAAGTGGGGAATATGCACATTAATACAATTTCTTGCCTGCCAAAGTAAAATACACGTGTCTCCTGTATCAGTTCAATCATTACCAAAAGATTATCAAACACAATTTAAAATAATTTTCTGTAGTTTATGATTAATTTCTAATCGCTTCATGTTTGAATCATTACCATCAGGAAACCCATGAAGATCCACTCACGATCTCGTGCAAGGCGTGCTATGGAGGCAAAAAGGAAAGGACGTCGTTCTGGCTATGGTAAACTGCAATAAAAAGTTTGAATGTGTGGAAGGATGCTTACTCTTTGATGCCTATTTACTAATGTTACTCAATATTGCAGGTAAGCGCAAGGGTACAAGGGAAGCTAGGCTACCAACAAAGATCCTTTGGATGAGGAGAATGCGAGTTCTGAGGCGTTTGCTTCGGAAATATCGTGAATGAAAGAAAATTGACAAGCACATGCATCATGATATGTATATAAAAGTGAAGGGTAATGTCTTTTACAATGTTTCCAACCCGGGTATGCCTATTAAATTGTCTATTTATATCATTCTAGTTTTACATGGACACAAACATGTGGATGCTTGATGCTTCACACCTGTAGATATATAAATATTAATGTTGATATTGCTCCAGTCAGTGAGTATAAATATTCATGTTGTTGATGCCTTATGCATATCAGTTAGGTCCTGAGCTTCTGCATTTTGGGTGTGGTATCACCACTTGGTTGCTAGGCTCGATATCCAGGTAACCATGCTTGCTCCATATAAAGCAAATTTCATCAGTTAACACATGTTATGCTCACATTCTGTTTGGTTCAGATACTGTTTATGCTCATATTCACATGTAGTTTCAGTCCATGTACATTTAGTTGTTGCAAATTGGTTCAGATTCTGTCTATATTATGCTCATATTCAGTTCACATGTAGTTTGCTCCATACTAATGGTGTTATTCATCTGTACCAAACATGCCCTAAACTTTGGGTTCATGAAGTAATTTCCAGTTTACATGCATCATGACTTCAAACATGATACATCCACCTAATGATGAATGTAGCTGCCAATCCAGCAAAAGCTCTGAGGCCTAGATTTTTATAAAGAACATAGATTGCAAGAGAAATTTGGACATGCAGCATCCATACTACGTTTGCATACCACATGACATTTGTGATTCTTGGGATATCAACACTCATGTAGTTGATTATTTCTCCACTGGTATGGTTCTGCCAATATTGATTAATTTGATAGATACAGGCCTTTTTTTGTATATGTGGGATATTAAGGCTGCTCTTAGGCGAAGCAGAGTTTGATATTGAAGTGTCATTAGGATAATTTAGCCTTCTATGTTATTATGTCCATTCCACATTATGTTTGTCATGTATGGTTTTTGCAGAAGACATACCGGTGGCCGCCTGAGAAGGGGCATGATATTCGCAAGTCATTCAAACAAATGGGCGCCAGGTGATACAAATTGTAGCTTGTCAGTTTCAGACCCTTCCTATGAGTGTTTTGGTATGAAAGCTTCAATTTGCTAGTTAACCTGTGGGATCAGAAAATATCAAAGTTGATGCATAATATTATCATAACCAAAACCATAGACAAAACCATAGTGTTTTGGTATGAGTGTTTAAGAAGGGGAGGGATTATCTTATCATAACCAAAACCATAGACATGTCCACAAGTCTACATATAGATTATCTCCTCTGGCTTAACTCTGAGAACTCCTCATCAAAAAAGTTGTGTGCAAGACTAATGGAAAAAAATATGAACATTGCAGTCTAACTTATACACTGATGAATGGTTGAATCTGGAACTGAGTTGGCATATGTAAACTGATGAATGGTTGAATCTGGAACTCGTATACACTGTCTTGAATTTGGGAACTGGAAATTCAGAGAACTTGATATCTCAGTTTCATTGAGAGATTGATATCTCAGTATTCATTGAGAGATTGATATCTCAGTTTTCATTGAGAGATTGGTATCTCAGTTTTTATTGGGAGATTGGTATCCCAGTTTTCACTGAGAGGTTGAATTCAGTTTTCCTGAGAGTATAAACATTTGGACCTGGGAGCCTTAACTGTTGGTTGTTTGAACATTATATTTTACCATGTATTTCTCTGTCATAATGTTCTCAGGAGCTAATTTAAGCTCGAGTGGTTATGTAGGCTGCCATATAGATGACTTTACAAACATTTGTTACACTACCATACCAAAGTATAGGACTGTTAAACCCCAGTCTTGAGTTTTCTGATTAACTGTTAGCTGCATAAGTTTTGGAAGTAAGGTTGTAGCCAGGATGATGTATTGGGTGCAAGTGAGGTTGGGTTTTATTTATCAGTACCTTAGTAATTGATGAACCTGAAAATCTTTATCATAGTCCCATTCAATTTCCAGGTTCCTGATCAATCCCAAACTTCTTCATAAACCTGACATTCAATTCCTAAACTGCTATGACAGATAGTTGGGACTATTGCAGTTGATTAAACTGATGGGTTGCTGCTGTAGAATATTTTTCTTAACTTGTCTAAACAAAGACTAATCATGTTCTTTTGAGAGTCTGTATTAAGATCTCAGGAATGACATTTCTGGACTGTTTAGATCAGTCCAGTTAGGACTATATTGTCATAGCTAAACCTGTAATGAAATATCAGTGATAAACTGAGATTAGTCTCAGGAAAAACCTGGAAATGTGGGTATCTTTGTCTATTCAAACCTTTTTTAGACAAAAAATGATAGATATTTAACCTGTATATATGGATCCAGACCGGTCATCATCTGGAACTGGATCCAGAGATCAGGAGATGACATGATACAAAAACAAAATTTATTGTATACATATATAAACATATAAACCTGTGTAACATAAATATATGTCAGAAATTAACGAAATGTCTGTAGATTGCATAATCAAGATGCTCATATCAACTACCTCTTTTGCTTTTGTGTAGGTTGCAGACATGGGATGAGAGATTGTCAGACAGAGGGCAGGTTATGCTGGAGAAGATGGTGGGCTAGTTGTTGTTCGACATTATGTTTTGATGTATAAATTTTGGGTTTGGATCATTAGATATTAATGTTTAAGTGAAAGTTTGCTTTTTCGTAATTGCTACATAAATTTTGGATTTAGATCATTAGATATTATTGTCTAAGTGAAAGTTATGCTTTCTCGTATTTGCTGGATAAACTTAGGATTTGGATCATTACATATTATTGTCAAAGTGAAAGTTATTATTTTTCGTAATTGTTGGATCATTTGATATTATTTTTCGTAATTATATCTTGTTGGATCAATAACGTCTTGTTCTTTTGTGGTTTGTTGTCAATGGTAAAATTGATTACTATTAAAGCATGATTTGTTTTTTTTTTAAAAAAAATTGAAGAGAAATTAAGGCGTGCATAATATGTCCTAATTTGTGTATTCAGTACTTTTTACGACATACGTTATATGTCATAATATCTGTGCATTAAAGAGTAATTGATGTCTAGTTTATACTTTCCACGACATACATTAAATGTCGTAATTTATTGTGTATACACGGCATCCATTGCATGCCGAACAAACAGTGTATTCACGGCATACATTGAACGCCGTAAAAACTAGTGACTTTTTACGACGCGAGCAAATACGGCTTTCACTGCGGCATACATTGAACGCCGTAAAAACTTTTTACGGCATACTTTGCACGCCGTAAAAACCAATATTTCTTGTAGTGAGAATGTCATTCTCCGTGTTAATAAACACCTAGAATGTCATTCTCCGTGTATTTTGACCTAGAAATGGCCATTCTCCGCTATTCAACCACGGAGAATGATCATTCTCCGTGTTAAAATACACAAAGAATGACATTTTCTTTGTATTTTGATCTAGAAATGACTATTCTCCATGTTTCTAACACGGAGAATAATCATTCTCCGTGTTAAAATACACGAAGAATGTCATTCTCCGTGTATTTTTACACGGAAAATGATATTTTCTATGTATTTTGACCTAGAAATGGCCATTCTCCGTGCATCTAACACGGAGAATATCATTCTCCGTGTTAAAATATACGGAGAATGTCATTCTCCGTGTATTTTGACCTAAAAATGGCCATTCTCTGTGTATCTAACACGAAGAATGATCATTATCCGTGTTAATATACACGGAGAATGATCATTGTATTTTGACCTAGAAATGGCCATTCTCCGCTATTCAACCACGGAGAATGATCATTCTCTGTGTCAAAATACACAGAGAATAATCATTCTCCGTGTTAAAATATACGGAGAATGACATTTTTTGTGTATTTTGACCTAGAAATGACCATTCTTCGTGTTTCTAACACGGAGAATGTCATTCTCCATGTTAAAATTCACGGAGAATGGTTATTCTCCGTGTTCATACACACGGAGAATGTCATTTTTCGTGTATTTTGACCTAGAAATGGCCATTCTCCGTGTATCTAACACGGAGAATGATCATTATCTGTGTTAAAATATACGGAGAATAACATTTTCTGTGTAGTTAAATAATTACATTGTTCTATATATAAATATGTTTTGCTAAAGTTCTGATGTTTGATTCTGTGTTAAAAAAATACAGAAAACATAAACTAAAAATGTTCTTTAATTGAACACGATGAATAGTCATTTTCATGGTTATATGTTTTTAACATATAAATGTAATGCTTGGAATGATCATTCTCCGTGTTAAATCACGGAGAATAGACATTCAATGCATTATAAAATCAGAGAGTATAACGGATAATAAGTTCTTATGCTGATAATATATATGTGAAACATCAGATATGCAGAGTTCAAACTATTACCATTGATATCAAAAATGTAAGATATGTATTCAAAAAACAATTATATAAAAGAAAGAATATACGTGTATGTATTAACGAGGGGGCGCTGCCCCCTCGACCACCGTAGCAGCACGTGGAGGCCGAGGACAAGTGGTGCGATTGTGATTGCATAATTCAAAACAATTCTGGCACCTTATCTTTCTCTTCTCTTTTCCCTTGTTATCATATTTGCTCTTATAACGGTCCGCCTTTGGTCGTCCAGGACCACGTTTCGGAACAGGGGGTAGAACAACATCAGTGGGATTATTTTCAAACTGTTTTTCAGAATCTGGAACTGGACGAATAGCACATGAATATAACTTCCGGTAATAATCTGATGTCCAATACTGCTCCTCAAAGTCGTAAACAGATTTATCTGAACCAACTCTGATGTATTGTATTGCATGGCTGCATGGGAATCCATATACCTTCCATCTACGACAACTACAATGACAATCAAGAAGATTCACCATGTGGGAGAAAGTATCTGCGATCACCTCAAATTCGAAATTACCGGACCGATATACCCTATAACACATGCCATCATCTGTAAGCTGCTTCAGCATATCTTCGGCGTATGGAGTCAATTTGCTATTTAAACCAATTACATCCTTGTGGCGATCTGAAATTATCTTCATCATCTTCACACGGATGACATTTACAATTGCTGATATAGGTAATTTCTTCTCAGCCTTTATCCATGCATTGAATGACTCTGCACAACTAGAAGCAACCTTACCGTATCTACATCCCGGGAAGAATGCGTTTGACCAGTGTTCAAGTTTTTGTTTATTCATCCAATTCACAACATGACCACAATTCAGATCATAAATCTTCTTGATTGCTTGTCTATACCCACCTTTATACAGAAAAACAAATAATTAATAAAAAATTAGGTCAATTCACAAAATTATGAAAATAAGTGCATTCTCCGTGTTTAAAATAAGGATAATAGTCATTCTCCGTTCAAAAACTAACGGAAAAATACATTTTCCGTTCTATGCAAGACGGATAATGACCATTCTCCGTGTGATGGAAACGGAGAATGAACATTATCTGTACTATGCAAGACGGATAATACCATTCTCCGTTCAAAGCTAACGGAGAATGATATTCTCCGTTCTATGCAAGACGGATAATGACCATTCTCCGTGTGATGGAAACGGAGAATGAATATTATTCGTACTATGCAAGACGGATAATACCATTCTCCGTTCAAAGCTAACGGAGAATGATATTCTCCGTTCTATGCAGGACGGAGAATGGTCATTCTCCGTGTAATACGTACGGAGAATGACTATTCTCTGTCTTACTGACACGGAGAATGGTCATTCTCCTTGTTAAATTAATGGTAAATGCATAGAAAATGTGCATATATTTGTCTCATTAACACACCTGGAGTTAGAGCATATACTGCTTGCCTCCAAGCTTTAAGTACATGCGGATACACTCTTTCATTTCCTTTCTCTTTCAGCGGTATGTTATTCTTCATGTGATAATAGCAATAGCTATGGTAATCATTAGGAAACACTTTAGGGACTTCAGAAACTAGACCGGTGCCTTGATTCAAAAGAAAAACAATACGTCTACTACATCCAACAATATTCTTTAGATTTCTAAGGAACCATTCCCAATTGTCGCCATATTCGCCTGAAACTATACCGTATGCAAGAGGGTAGAACTGTTGGTTACCATTCTTCGCTGTAGCAGACATCAAACATCCTCTAAACCTCCCTGTAAGGAAAGTAGCATCCAAATATAGCATCGAACGACAATATTGAAAGCCTTAAACGCAAGCCCCATATGAAAGAAAAAGCCGCTCAAACCTCATTGATTAATCATCTTTCTGGAAGTCGATAACGGAACCAATATTGGTTTCCTTTACCTTGTTGACATACCAACACAAGTCACTGTAAGATCTAACATCATCTCCGTACATTTCCTGGTGTACCAGCCTAATTCCGTGGTATGCCTGCCCATATGTAACAGATAAACCGTAGTCAACCTTGAAATCATCGACAACAGATTTTGCGGACTTTTTAGGATGCATCCGAACAATGTCACTAACCAAACTTTTCATAAACTTTGCTGGAACAACCAGATTACCTTTATCCATATAGCCAGCTCCACAATTATGTTCTCCCACATACCTCTTCACCTCAAAAATTTGATTATCTTTCGAAATAGATATAGCATGGAAGCTCCACAAACAAGCATGTGTCTTATAATTCTTGCAGCAAACAGTATACCTCCTCGGCTCAGATTTCAAAATGTGGAATGGATGACGAGATTCAAAATATACCTTTCTAACAGCATTCCTAACTTCTTCAACACCATTTAGAAAAATCTGACCAACACCAGTAATTGATCCAGGCCACATATCCAATTTCCTCTTCTTCACTGTCTCAGTTGAGCCCTTATAAAATTGTACTACTCGTTTGTCCTTTACAGTAGGAGAACATCTACTCAAAGAACTAGAAGAGGAAGACGAAGGTCCCATGTGAAAGCTTTGACAAGGAAAAGATGTTGATAAAGAACATGGAGAGTATGTTTGCTCTACAAATAGATCAAAACTCACATCATGAGTACCGTTAAAACCACCAACCAATGAGCGAAGCCAAAAATCACTTTCAACATACAGTTCAGTCCCATCAGAGTGCAAAAATCTGAAACGGAAGGAAAGTGGATCCAAAGAAGTCCATCGATCGCACACTTTATTCTTTAAAAAATCTACGGTACTTTCATGTATGACACGGCAGGAAACTATGTCTTCCTTGAAACAAATGTTAACTAAACAACTTGATTCCATACCTTCCCCCTGATAACATAAAAACATAAGAGATCACAAATAGAATAATAAAATTCTCGTCTAATAATGATTATTCTCCGTCTAAAAATAACGGAGAATAAATATTCTCCGTTCGGAACTAACTTAGAATGATCATTCTCCGTCTAATGCAAACGGAGAATGACATTCTCCGTCTAAAGCACACGGAGAATAGTCATTCTCCGTCTAAATATAATGGAGAATGATTATTATTTGTCTGTAACTTATAGATAATGCTCATTCTCCGTCTAAAAACACACGGAATGATAACTATCTGTCTATAACATACAGAGAATGATCTTTCTCCGTCTATAACATACGGAGAATGATCTTTCTCAGAAGCAATTGTCATTTTTCGTGAAAATATAACGGAGAATGCTATTTCTCTATGACAAATGACAATTCTCCGTCATATTAGGCGACATATTCGCACAAAATAATAAAATTAAATATCTCTCTAACATTTTCTCAGTTAATAATCTTCATAACAAATTCAAATTCAGCATAAATTTTGAGATATACGAAGCTGATGGATGAATTTCTACAGATCTGAACTCTCACCTTGTTTTAAGATCTATAAAAAGAAAAGAAGAAGATATTCTCTCCACAATTGACCTAATCGCCGGAAACCACGAAGATGATGATGATCGATGATGATGAAGGATGATCGATGTTCGACTGACGAAAACCACAGTGAACTACGAAAAATTTTGCGATCTCTGATAAAGATGATATCAATGGATTTCAAATTTCTCATGAAGAAGAAGAAGAATACGAATTTCCCAATCCAAATCTGAGTTTGCGAATTCAAAATTATATATATATATATGACCAAATTTGCGCGAAGGGGTATTTTTGGAACTATAAAAATGGCAAATTTTATAAATACAGAGCATCTAAAGAGAATCTTGGAATATTTAACGTGGAAATACTTAATTCTGGGTATTTCATAAAACCCATCCAGTGGATGGGCATTTCATAAAAGCCCATCCCGAAATTGGGTTTCTCAGCAATTTTCAGTTAACAATTTGTGTCTTTTAAACTCTTTTGAACTTTGAACCGAACTCAACTGGCTCTTAGGGCTTGTTTGGTAAACAGGAAGTGGATTTGGATTTGGATTTGGACTTTCATGAAGGAAAGAATGATAGGAATCCATGCATTTCCTTGTCCCCCTAGTAGGGGAGAAATGTGTTTGGTTGAGGTAGGAAAGTGAAAAAGTATACATGTGTGTTTGGTTGAGATAGGAAAATGAGAAGTAGAAAATGAGAAAGTATGTAATAATAATAAAAATTATTTTTATTAGTTAATGTTAATAAAAATATTTAGTTAATTAGTTAATTATTCTAATTATATAAACAAATATCTAAGTAATACTTTAACTAATATCTAAGTAATACTTTAACTAATTAATATCAGCTAACTAATATTAAATATATTAAACAACTATGTTAGATATTTATAACTTAGTTTATTAGTTTGAGAGAGAGAGAGAGAATGACCAGAATATTTTTTGTTTTGTTTTGGGGAGAGCTTCTTCCCCGGTCATTCATCTCTCTCTCTCTCTCTCTCTCTCTCTCCTGCCATGGCCGCACTCTCTCTCTCCTGCCATGGCCGTGCGGCCATGGCTGCTACAGTTGTTCCTCCTCCGGTTGAGCAAGGAGGAACAGAGGTGTGGCCGCCTTGACGGCGGTCGTATTCGTCATCGATCGCGATCGGACTCGAGCAAGGAGGAACAGAGGCTCCCCAACCCACCGCCAACCCTCTCATTCTTCTCCTCCTTCGAGCAGACGTCCTTCGGCGAGGCACCCAGACTCCGCATTCTTGTTCGATTTTTTTTTGGGATACATTTCTTCGATTTCTTGCTATGCGAACTTTTATTTCTGTTGGAAAAAACCAAAAAAAATGTTTGGGTTGGAGACCGCCGCGGCCGGAGATGCCTGGCAGTGGTGGCCGCCCGCGTGTTGATGGCGTCGGTCATGGAGCGCAGCCAGTCCCAACCCACATCCTTTCAAAAAAAAGGATGTTGGAAACAAAGAATTGGAGGACTTTTACAGGGAACAGGAACTACAAAATACTATTTGAGAAAATCATGTCCCTTTGAATCCTTGTTACCAAACAAGAAATTTTGTGGACTTGGTTCCACTTCCATGAAGAACTCAAAATCCAGCTCAAAATCCTTGTTACCAAACAGGCCCTTATGGTAAGTGAGGAGAGGTATAAGTATAACCTTTTTGGTTATGCGAATGGTCTCGAAATTGAACTGCGGGGGAGACGAGTGTGTGTGTGTGTGAAAATTACAAATAGTGGATCCAAATGATATGCAAAGTAGTGTGCATTTCGTATGCTATGTTGGACAACTCATTTTGAATTTCAGCTACGTTTTATCACTTTTTAGTTTCAATAAGACATAAAAATCAAATAACTTCATGTATATTTTGAATGAACCAACATGCTTAGGACTCAAACAAAAATTTGAGCAATCTACGATACAAACAAACTAGGCATGAGTCGACGATGGAAGGAAAGGGTTTGACCCTATGAATACTTTTAAAAGAGGGACATGAAAATTGGTAGCAAAAAAAGATAAATCAAATGGTGGCATGAGTGCTTAGGTGCAGTGGAATATGGAAAGAATTGATCTTTGGATGTACTTGAGATTGATATAATATCCAAATTCTATTTGTAAGTTGAGAAAAATGATAATGATCACTTAAATTAAAATTCAAGATCCACGAGCGGTCGTGCTTATTTGTTCAATTAACTTCTTTCCTCAATATATCATTACTATATATATATATATATATATATATATATATATATATATATATATATATATATATATATATATATATATATATATATATATATATAGTAGGTTCCTCCTCGTCTGTCCTAGTTTTCTTGTCTAATGTAGTCTTCGTCTTCATCATCTTATACGACTGAAGTGCCACTGTATAATTGTGATACCTTACAACATTTCTTGCAAAGTTTGTCACATTCTCGTTTGAACCAGTCTCTTATTAAACAACTACAAGCTTCTTTTATAGAGTTCCCTCAACCTTTTCTAGATTCATTCAAGTCGTATGACATTTGTGTGTGTGTGTGTGTGTATATATATATATATATATATATATATATATATATATATATATATATATATATATATATATATATATATATATATATATATAATATTAGTTGTCAAATGATCACTTAAATTCAAGATCCACGAGTGATCATGATTATTTGTTCAATTAACTTCTTTCCTCAACATATGATTACTCTCTCTCTCTCTCTCTCTCTATATATATATATATATATATATATATATTATATATATATATATATATATATATATATATATATATATATATATAAATATATGTTTTCATATTATATTTTTATTATATTGGCTATTGGGTTTTTTGTCTTGTTGGAATTATTCAATAATTAAGGGGCCACACATGTAAAATTAATTGTGTTTGGGCTATCTAAATAATTAAGCCAAATTAAAGTGGTCTATTTGAAAAATTGGCTTAAGGGTATAATTGTCATGGAATTAATGTGTAGATACCAGAGATAAATCTAATTTGATGAGGGGCCAAATTAGAAATATCAAAACATATAAATATATGTATTCATTAGGATTATGGTCCCCAACTTATACGGCCACAAAAGATAGGTTTTCTCTTTTTTCTCTTCTGTATCCCCATCAACAGAAAGAGAGGGACAAAGGATTCAGATTCTTCTTTGTCATTAAGGGTCGTAGCAAGTTGGAAGATCGAACCCCATAAAAGGATGACCACTTCAAGATCCATCAAGCCTAGCAATGGATTCAGGTACGCTTCCATAATTTAATTTATATTCTTCATCTCATGAATCGACAGGGTACAATAAATTTATAACAAGTGGTATCAGAGCCTCCATGTAACGTCCCATTCCCAAAATACGTAGGACTAGAAACGTATCATGCCAGCTGTCTACATACGAAGTATACTCCAATATATGGATATCTCGTATGTACACATAAGCTGTAAAATGTAGTAACCATGAAGCTAATCTCATCCACAAACCAATATATCATAAAATTGACTTATTAAAGTTATTTGTACAAACGTTGGGCGGAGACATATCCACTACCAACAAGTTTAAATAAGAAAGAAATATACAAATAACTAATTTGGTCGAGCGAAGCAAATGACGATTCCAAAAGCAATCATCACGGAGGAAGGAAGACATGGCCTTAGCTAGAGCACCTGCAATAAATCATGAAACACACGCCTGGGGAGATCACCAGGTCCTCAGAGGGACGTAACAAGACACATAATATCATGCCAATATACTGAATAATAAAAGCTCAACAGAAAAGTATGCACGAGTAAAGGTTCCTAACCATTATATGTGGAATACACTTTAGAAGACAACGTTCTACGCAGGAGCTTAGGTGTTCAGCATAGATGGAGAGAGAGTGGTAGTAGGTAGCGCCCATAAGGGACACTATCGACCATGGGCAGAAAGTAGCGCTCATACGAGAACTATCGGCCCCGGGGCAGTAAGTAGCGCTCATTCGAGACACTATCAGCCCAAATCTATGTGTGTACTGAACATGTAGCCCCTACGCTAATAACTGTCTCCTTCCTCCCCATGATACTATATATGTGTCGACTCCACGACACTGTTTAATCCTTAATAACTGCCAAGTCTTCTACACAAATCTATTAGCAGTCATATCCTAACGCACGGCCTGTAAGCACCGATGTACGGTCGGTACGCAAGTCCGAAACTATATGCGACTCATAACTCACACACAATCCGTGGCACATCGTGACAGTTTATGAGATGCTCTAAACATATGGTAGTCCCTTAACTCTAAGCCAATTGCATAAAGTATAATAATTTGCATCTATATATAGTTTTGAAAGAATAATATTTTATTTGCTAAATATAAAAAAAAATATGCATGATATTGATCAAGAAATTTAAACAATAAAGGCAAGGTGTCTTGCCTGATTCCGTGCTGTAAATATGAAACGCCGCTCCCGCGTCCACGCCTCAGAAATCCGACGCTCCTAGATAATTAATTAACTAAATTAAGTCACTACTTATGAAACTTACGATACGACATTAATTAGCATTAAAATTATATTCAATCTCTCGTGGAACCATTTAGATCCATACAATCACACAGGTTCCACGAGACATCGAAACACAGTTTTAGGGTTTCTAACTTTTAATTAGTCGGTTATTCCCCTACTTCAATAACATACTTAAAAATTATATAAAAATCATAAAAATAATATTTAAACTAATTTTCTACAGATTTATCTTTGAAATTATAGAATTAATATTTCTAAAGACATTTATGACTAGTTGATTAATAAGTCACCTAGTCTACCCGAAACTCGTCCAAAAAATAGTTAATGACTCAAAATTGCTAAAATAAGCAAAACTATATTTTAAACAACAATAAAATAATTTATTTTATAGAATAATATCAGAGGTACAAGGATTTAGTTATACTATAAATTTGGGACATTCTAGGTCAGCCGTTTACCCAAAATTAGCTAGTTTTGACCTACAATTTTCTCGACCAGATTTGAGTGCTAAAATCGTGGAAAAATACTTAAAAATCCTAATTTATGTATATGAACACACATAAAATTCAGTTTCGAAAATGGGCACCAATAACTCATAGTTCCTTTACAATGGGGTTTATTTTGGTCCTACCAACACATGAATATTACGCATATATTTCATGAAACCTTTGTGGATGATTATACCTAACAAAAGCCATCAAAATATATTTTCTATAGAATTAATAACATATTTTCTACAGAATTTTAGTAAAGGTTTTTAGAAGAAAAGATTTAAATTTTTACCAAAGATCCTTGCTAGAAAGGGTGATGATGACTTCTCTTCACCAAAGCTCCAATATTTTTTGCTATCCTCGCTTGCTAATCCTCTCTTGATGAGTATGGGAGAGTTAATAATGGCTATAGAGGATTGGATGGGGGAGATGGAGTTTTTAGGATTTGTTTTGAGGGATTTCCGGGATGTATGGTGGAGGAGATGAGTTTTTGTGAAGGATGGAGAGATGTGCAATGGAGGAGATGATGTATAGATGCTATAGAGAGTTTGTTGCTGCTGAAATTATGTAGAAGGAGAGGGGTTTTGGTCGGCCAAAGGTGAGGGAGAGAAAGATTAGGATTTGGTTAAGGTTTGGGATAAGTTGGTATATTTAAACCTATTCTTAAATGAATTTTAAGCAATCTAGGATTTAAATCCTATTTAAGTTGATGCATTTGGCTATGGGGGTGTTGCTTGGCCGAAATTAGCATGGTGGGGGTCCACTTGGCATGATTTGGTTGTTTGGTGAGTTGGCAAGTTGATTGGATTGAGGATTTAAAAAGGGGTTTCCTAATATAGAACTATTTAATTCTATCTATGTAATTACACTACAAAATCTGAATTAAATACAAATAAATATAATTATTAATATTTATTAATGTGCAACATGCCTACATAGGGTTGGGTTTGGCTTGGAAGAGGTTTGGGAAGGTTCGGTGCAACCGGGTCTCCTAAAAAGTCATAAAGGCTTTCTTAACTAATTAATTAAATAAAAATATAACTTGTGCCATAATTTGAATGGTTAACATACAAGAGATTATAATACGACCATGGTATTCCTAACATGGCTAGCATACTAGTTAAAGCACCCGACTACGCTAGGCATGCCATACTTTCTAGTCGTCTTGCATATTCAAACTCAACCATGGCTATAGTCATTTTATATAATATAAATAAGATAAAAATAAATTAGAATTAAATAAAATCCAAAAATAATTTAAATATTCCTTTAAATTATAAGGGGTTTTACATCCTACCCAACTTATGACAATTTTGTTCTCGAAATTAAAAATAATCATAATATCAAGAATTGCGAGATTTTGTACGGACGGAGAGTAGGTACGTCAAATCTTAGGTCAATTTTTGAAAGGATGGAGGGGTGGTTGTCAAAGGAATCCCAATTGACCTCATATTCTACAAGATGGGGTATGCTTCCTTCCAGACTCTACCCAACTTATAGAAGTTGGCCACCCGTAAAGATCGTCGTCATTACAAGACCTTGAGGAGGACAATTTCTAGGGAGGGGCACGAGAATAATGGACACTTCTGACCACAGTCTTGGATTCTAAGTGAGCCTCGATAACACTATAACATTCTTGGTCAATATATAACAACTATAAGAAAGTTACTACAATCAAACATTGTCACTCTAGGGGTCATGCTTCTGACAAGCTGGTAGCGACCTCTTGTTGGAATATACTAAGGTGTGTCGGTTCAGAAGGATTCGTTCTACGTCTAACATGGGAAACTAAGAAGTGAGCTTGAAAACTTAGAAAAGAAGAATTTATGGCCAAGTGATGAGAATCGATGATAATTAAAGAACCCAGGCTATAGAATATGATTAGGCAAGTGTTTTGAAAACTCTAAGTCAAAACGACTAATATGTGTAGGCTGATGTTTGGTATTGTGTAGGAGGCATGCGCTTGCTTGTTGGAAGGCATACGTCATAGGTGTGCGTCTTGCATAGATCTTGAGTATTCAGTTTAGTTAAGGGAATGGGTCGATATTTGCATGGGTGAAATCGAATAGGTCGATATTTGCATGGGTGAAATCGAATAGGTCGAATTTGGGTCTCTATGGTTTGTTTTGAGGAAATAATGTGTCATACACGTGGTGTAATTTTTTAAATAGAGCACTGGAAAGTTCGTTTGCGTGGGACATGTATGTCATGTGAGTAGCATGACTAGTCTAGTTAGTGAGTGTGAACTTTGTCGAAAGGAAAAGGCTAGCATTGTGCTTCAATTATCAAAATTACGGTCGAGGGTATCACATGATACGAATATGGGTCGACGTTATAAACCATTGAATTATTAGTCTAATTAGAACCAATCATTTCCATCCACTTGTTAAATCTAAAATCTTATGTTCCTTAGAGAGGCTTGCGATCTATTTGCCTCAATTTTTTTTATTATTATTGATTTAAACAAAAATGATTCTATGATTGACTTGAAGAATTTAGGTTGCAATCTGTTACTGTAGTTATCTAAACGCACGAGCAAAGGGATATAAAATGCAAAATAAAAGATCGTTTCATAAATTCCATACAGACGGAAGAACGGTCACGATTGTAATCCCATTATGAGAGGTAGAGTATAATAAGTTCAATGTTCTACCCAACTTATAGAAGTTGGTTAATCGGGGAAAGCACAGTAATAGGGCTTCTAAGAAGGTCAAATTTCAAGGAGGTATAGGAAGTATGAGGTATTTCCAATCATAGTCACAGACTCTATAGGAAGTCTAGGTATTATCTATTTAATATGGCCCATATATTAATTATGTTTGGTCAAGACAGTATGAGAGGTCTTGGTCAAGTATATCCGGAAACAAGTTGGTACCGAGAGATGTATAACATAGGCTACGAAGAGATGCAGTTACGAAATCTATAGAAGGAGAATTAGTAAGCCAAGAGGTAGGACCTACATAATAGGGGTGATGGCCTATTTCATCAAGTTTGGTTTTATAGTCCCAATATGGCGATGGGCTATGATGGGTTTAACTGAGTCTCAATAGGTTCCCTAATTGGACTTCAATCTTTGATTGCATAAACTTTAGATTTTAATCTATAGTAGATAAACAAAATTTTGTGGAATTTTAAACCATCCCTATTAGGTTAGGGTAATTAGAATAGGTTCAAATTCAAGTGGTTGGGTAAATTTCCCGTCGGGTTGGTAGAATAGGTTCTGTAAGTCGTGAGATGCGCCTTCCGTGACTTTTGTGTTTATGTAGCACACAAGGCCTCTATTGAGTGGCACACTAATGGCATGTGCATAGAGGGCTTCGAGTAGATCACAACCATATATTGGGCCAAAAGATTTGAGTCAATGTTGGATCTCTAACTGCAGTCCGAAAGTACATCGATGTTATGGTAAGGGTTATCGCTAGTCCCTTTTGACCTGAAAGCCGTATCATAATAATAGAGTCCAAGGAGATGTGTTTGTGTGTGACATGATATGTCTACTTGAAGGTGGACTCGTTTAAGTTTTGTATATAAATTTTGTTGGAAGATAACAGCTAGTATTACACTTCAAATATCAAAGTCACGGTAAGGGACACCAAAAGATCTAAAAAGAAAGTGGGAGTTCACGAGTCACTAATTTATCATCCTAGTGAGAACCAATTTACCTCAATCAATCGGTGATCCCCAAATTTCTAAAAGTAAGAATGGCTTACAATCTATTCACTCTAGAGACTAGGATATGGTTTTAGGAATAATGAGGTTAGGAATATTTGAGTCGCGATATCGTACCTTGACATTTGGTAATAATAAGTCACGATGTGATCGATAACATGATAGGGTAGTTGTGAATCAGTTTCGAGGATTATACCCCGAGTCCTAATAAATGGAAATGATCGCGTACAGTGGTACCTGAGTCGATAAGATGGAATGACCCGCTTGTCCATGGTATACGAGAGTCTATCGGTAGAATAACGCACTCTAAAGCACGTCATGGGAAAGATCCCTAACTACTAAGTCGTGAATTTCTATTTGTGTCAAACCTGCCAGACTATAGTCACAAGCGTTCTAGAGGTATTAAATGTAGTGCTCATGCATCACTTGTTGATTACTAATACAACATAATGACGGGACATCATGCTACATATTTTGGCTAAGCTGGTAAATGTGTTGTTCTAATATTATGTCACTTCTTTGATAATAGAATTTTGTACCTAGAGTAACATATGCTGAATCTCTAATCTTGGAATGGGTGTCTACCACGGTCCTTGCAATGCTTGTCCTTGTTTTGGTCTATTATTATCTGTCTAAACTGTGGGGGCCTAGTCAAGTAAGGTTTAAGTTAAGGCATACGGGTTGCTAGTTAAGCCAAGAATCAAGATGAATATTTGGAGACTCACAATAAATGATTCCTAGAGATTAGATAGTCTCATAGGTTTGTAGTTTACCCAAGGGTAAGATCTTACTCATCTTTCAAGCTCAAATGACTAGAAGGTCACGATATTACTATTAGGGTCGAGGGAAGGACGAGCAACTTTAGGCAATATTATAGTTATATGGCTTGGCCGATGGTTGCTATACTTGTGCATATAACTACCATGGCCATGGAGATACTCTGTATTTATTTATCAAATACGAGCGTTCGACTTTCCAATCAGTGAAAGACAAAAGCAATCAAGAGTTCAAGAAAGATGTCATTGAATACAATTACGTAATTCAAAAGCGAATGTATAATTCAAGAGGAATTGTCAATACAGTCGCGGATGAGATCCTAGATACCTCTATATCTCAATCCACGTGGGATAATCATATGAAGAGCGAACCAAGTGCACTATGGTTGATCAGACCATAATACATTGATTCTAATTAGACAAAATGCTTGTGGGCGTCTCCAGTATACATATGTCCTGAACAAGCTCAACAAAGAATAAGCTTACAAAACTAGGCTATAAATAGCGTCGTTATTCATGGTAGTTTAAAGTATAATTACGGGAGAATACATTGAAAGCAGTAATAAATAGTTCGAGTTTTACAAGGATCTAAGTCTTATCCGATGTGCTTGCGTATACATTCGTCCTACTGGTTCTTGTATCAGGCCTTAGTTGATCAATGGGTATGGGCTACAAAATATCTATATTCTAGGTAAACATCTCTCCTACACTAGCATATATTCATTATCACTCTGTTACACTTAAATACTAGGTTAAAAGGATACGGGTGGTAGGTTTTAGTCATACTACTCAACTTATGAAGTCAACTACTGGAGTAATTGAGGAATATAACACGTATACTCGTATGAGTTATCTCCTAACCTTCCTATTCAACACGAAAGGAGATAAGATTTGCAGTGAAAGGAATCAAGCAGAAGGAAGTCAAGATAATTGGACGAGAGTTCGAGATTTAGAATTGAGGGAGGAAGTCAAGCTTGTGGATGAGATTCCTATATCCTAATCCTATATGCAGGTTCACATCGGTACAGTAGCGTAACCGATGTGACAAACTTGACCTGCATGGGCCACCACAAAAACATGTAACGCCCCAGTCCCAAAATACATAGGACTAGAAACGTATCATGCCAGCTGTCTACATACGAAGTATACTCCAATATATGGATATCTCGTATGTACACATAAGCTGTAAAATGTAGTAATCTCATCCACAAACCAATATATCATAATCGACTTATTAAAGTCATTTGTATAAACGTTGGGCGGAGACATATCCACTACCAACAAGTTTAAATAAGAAAGAAATATACAAATAACTAATTTGGTCGAGCGAAGCAAATGACGAGTCCAAAAGCAATCATCACGGAGGAAGGAAGACATGGCCTTAGCTAGAGCACCTGCAATAAATCATGAAACACACGCCTGGGGAGATCACCAGGTCCTCAGAGGGACGTAACAAGACACATAATATTATGCCAATAAACTGAATAATAAAAGCTCAACAGAAAAGTATGCACGAGTAAAGGTTCCTAACCAGTCTATGTGGAATGCACTTTAGAAGACAACGTTCTACGCAGGAGCTTAGGTGTTCAGCATAGATGGAGAGAGAGTGGTAGTAGGTAGCGCCCATAAGAGACACTATCGACTATGGGCAGAAAGTAGCGCTCATACGAGAACTATCGGCCCCGGGGCAGTAAGTAGCACTCATTCGAGACACTATCGGCCCAAATCTATGTGTGTACTGAACATGTAGCCCCTACGCTAATAACTGTCTCCTCTTTCCCCATGATACTATACATGTGTCGACTCCACGATACTGTTTAATCTTTAATAACTGCCAAGTCTTCTACACAAATCTATTAGCAGTCATATCCTAACGCATGGCCTGTAAACACCGATGTACGGTCGGTACGCAAGTCCGAAACTATATGCGACTCACAACTCACACACAACCCGTGGCACATCGTGACAGTTTATAAGATGCTCTAAACATATGGTAGTCCCTTAACTCTAAGCCAATTGCATAAAGTATAATAATTTGCATCTATATATAGTTTTGAAAGAATAACATTTTATTTGCTAAAAATAAGAAAAAACATGCATAATATTGAGCAAGAAATTTAAACAATAAAGGCAAGGTGTCTTGCCTGATTTCGTGCTGTAAATATGAAACGCCGCTCCCGCGTCCACGCCTCAGAAATCCGACGCTCCTAGATAATTAATTAACTAAATTAAGTCACTACTTATGAAACTTATGATACGATATTAATTAGCGTTAAAATTATATTCAATCTCTCGTGGAATCATTTAGATCCATACAATCACACAGGTTCCACGAGACATCGAAACACAGTTTTAGGGTTTCTAACTTTTAATTAGTTGGTTATTCCCCTACTTCAATAACATACTTAAAAATTATATAAAAATCATAAAAATAATATTTAAACTAATTTTCTACATATTTATCTTTGAAATTCCAGAATTAATATTTCTAAAGACATTTATGACTAGTTGATTAATAAGTCAGCTAGTCTACCCGAAACTCGTCCGAAAAATAGTTAATGACTCAAAATTGCTAAAATAACCAAAAATATATTTTAAACAGTAATAAAATAATTTATTTTATAGAATAATATCAGAGGTACAAGGATTTAGTTATACTACAAGTTTGGGACATTCTAGGTCAGCCGTTTACCCGAAATTAGCTAGTTTTGACCTACAATTTTCTCGACCAGATTTGAGTTGCTAAAATCGTGAAAAAAATACTTAAAAATCCTAATTTATGTATATGAATACACATAAAATTCAGTTTCGAAAATAGGCACCAATAACTCATAGTTCCTTTACAATGGAGTTTATTTTGGTCCTACCGACACATGAATATTACGCATATATTTCATGAAACCTTTGTGGATGATTATACCTAACAAAAGCCATCAAAATATATTTTCTAAAGAATTAATAACATATTTTCTACAGAATTTTAGTAAAGGTTTTTAGAAGAAAAGATTTAAATTTTTACCAAAGATTCTTGCTAGAAAGGGTGATGATGACTTCTCTTCACCAAAGCTCCAATATTTTCCGCTATCCTCGCTTGCTAATCCTCTCTTGATGAGTATGGAAGAGTTGATAATGGCTATAGAGGATTGGATGGGGGAGATGGAGTTTTTAGGATTTGTTTTGAGGGGTTTCCGGGATGTATGGTGGAGGAGATGAGTTTTTGTGAAAGATGGAGCGATGTGCAATGGAGGAGATGATGTATAGATGCTATAGAGAGTTTGTTGCTGCTGAAATTATGTAGAAGGAGAGGGGTTTTGGTCGGCCAAAGGCGAGGGAGAAAAAGATTAGGATTTGGTTAAGGTTTGGGATAAGTTGGTATATTTAAACATATCCTTAAATGAATTTTAAGCAATCTAGGATTTAAATCCTATTTAATTTGATGCATTTGGCCATGGGGGTGTTGCTTGGCCGAAATTAGCATGGTGGGGGTCCACTTGGCATGATTTGGTTGTTTGGTGAGTTGGCAAGTTGATTGGATTGAGGATTTAAAAAGGGGTTTCCTAATATAGAACTATTTAATTCTATCTATGTAATTACACTACAAAATCTGAATTAAATACAAATAAATATAATTATTAATATTTATTAATCTGCAACATGCCTACATAGGGTTGGGTTTGGCTTGGAAGAGGTTTGGGAAGGTTCGGTGCAACCGGGTCTCCTAAAAAGTCATAAAGGCTTTCTTAACTAATTAATTAAATAAAAATATAACTTGTGCCATAATTTGAATGGTTAACATGCAAGAGATTATAATATGACCATAGCATTCCTAACATGGCTAGCATACTAGTTAAAGCACCCGACTACGCTAGGCATGCCATACTTTCTAGTCGTCTTGCATATTCAAACTCAACCATGGCTATAGTCCTTTTATATAATATAAATAAGATAAAAATAAATTAGAATTAAATAAAATCTAAAAATAATTTAAATATTCCATTAAATTATAAGGGGTTTTACACTCCATGTTTGTTTCTTGAGTTTGAAATTTTTGGATTCAATTTATCTTTGTTGGTATTCAATTTTGTCGAATTTGCTAGGTTGTAATTTACTAAGAATAATGTCACGCCCCAGAACCAAAATAATGGCTAGTAGGGACAGACCAGGCCAGCTACGTATACCAAAGTACTTCAGTACTCCGAAATAACGTATAAGTTGTATAGACATGGGGGTTACTACTACAATCCAACAGGCAATCCTAGGTCAAGAATCCTAGGTATCTCAATCACAAGCAAATATGTAATGTACAAGAAGTATGATCAACTGGAATATAAAATAGTAAAGCGTCCCAAACTATCATATATCAATGATCATGAAGCTAGTAATACAAAGTGAAGACTAGCAAGAGTAATAGTCATACATGATAAGCTCTAGCTATAGTTTAGAATACGCAAATCATGTTTAGGCCCGTAGGCTAAATGTCAAGTCCAAAACATGAGCTAAACACGTGCTCGGAGGCTAAACGCCACAAAAGAATAATGTACATAACTAGTGGACAAAAAGAAGAAAACCCACTCAAGTACTCTGGTGCTCCGGGTAATCACCAAAGAGTGGAAGGTACGAAAGATCATCGGGCTCCTCAACTAAATCTGGTCAATGCAAAACCAGTGGGGTCAGACCCCCAATAACAAGTACCACAAAGGAAGCCAAACTATGAACTAAAACCAGCATGCAAATCATAGCAATGGATAGAGACAAAAATAAGCATATGCAAATCGAGACTCGTGCGCTACCAATGCACTTATCTCGAGAATAGAAAAGACAATAAGTAAAGCAACATGTAGCATAAAGTAATGGACATGTGACATAATGTAAACTGTGGACATGTGAATTAAACTCAACATGTGAGCATGTAAGATAACTGGAACATGTAAGATAACTAGGACGTGTGAGCATGTAGGGTAACTGGAACATGTGAGCATGTTAGGTAACTGGAGCATGTGAGCATGTTAGATAACTTGGACATGTGAGCATGTTAAGTAACTGGAGCATGTGAGCATGTTAGGTAACTGAGATATATAAGCATGTTAAGTAACTATATAGAACGACAAATGATAAAATAACTTAGAAACTATTCCGAAACCCAAGTTACAACCCGTAAACCAAACAAGGACCGGGGTTGTAACCCTTCTCCTGAACAGAACTTAGTCTCTAATCATTTATCGACAAAAGTAAAACATAACAAAGATGTACTGAAATAAACAAATCCAGACACTGCCTAGACAAACTAGACTAGACTGGACTCCATACAATAATCACGGCCAAGCAATGAGTACGGCTTTATACTTTAGCTAACTAGGGTTGTCACAATCCTAATTACTAACAAATGCAAGTTTGAGAAATCCAAGTCCAGTTACCCGCCTGCTGCTACCTGAATGATCCAAGCCAAGGATGCAATGGTATATAGTGGATACATCGCCCGGGAGACAAATGTATCCTATAATGGTGGGTACATCGCCCGGGAGATAAATGTACCCTATGACATATAATAATTGGTACATCGCCTAGGAGACAAATGTACCCGGTGCAACACTCGACGGTGCGCTGGAAGTGTGCTCATTATGACAGATAGCTCCAAATCCTATGAATATATATATATATATATATATATATATATATATATATATATATATATATATATATATATAAGACCAAGATCAAAGGGGCAACAGGTAACTGGGAAATCCTCAATGATCTAAGTAATCAAGCTAGCTTTTTAGTCCTTAACATTTTTTTGTTGGATTCTGGGTGTGGTATTCTGCAGAATCCATCCTAGACATGAGACATGTGAAACTGGACAAAAGCAAGAATGTGCACTATAACAAGCCACAACAAGAAAATATAATAAACTGAAAGCTAGGAGTGCGCTACGACGAGCCACTATAGGGAGTGCGCCATGACAGGCCACTATCATGTAAGCAAAGAAGGACATGTATCATGAGTGCGCCACGACGGGCCACTATCTAGTAAGCAAAGAAGACATGTAAGAAGAGTGCACCACGACGGGCCACTATCATGTAAGCAAAGAAGACATGGCAACAATTATCATAGCTTGTAAGAAAGAATTTATCAAAAAGACATATCATGGCATGTGGGAAAGAATAATTAAAGCTAAGTACATTTCATAGAAAAATGATTGAACATGCGCTAGTATCAAGTGTATATAGGGTGTACAATCATTCTCTAACTATGCAAGATCATCTAATCATGTTAAGAAATAATTATAGTCGAAGAAAATATCAAAAACGGACAAAAACGAGCGAAAACGGACAAAAATAGACAAAAACAGCCTAAAATGGTATACCAGCGGTATACGGCGGCATACCGGCGGTATTTTGGCCTAAAGACAGAAAGTTTCTGTTGCAAAAATCGGCATAACTTCGGTATACTACGGCATTCCGTCGGTAATACCGATTTTCCAAACAGCAACAAAATTCAAATTTTTGCCAAAACTTGTTTCAGCCATAAAATTTTTATTTTAAATCGAATTTCAAATTTTCAAAAGTTAAAATTGTATAGAATTGAATTCCCTACAACATGGAACTATTAGATTTCACAAGTCAAAACATTTGATAGATCAATATCTCAAAATACTCTAAAAATAGGTCATCGGGATACCGAAACGGGTTCCGATTTCCACCAAACTCAAAATCCAAGGTATACAAACTAGGTGAGGGCCTCATATATGTATATGTGACCAAGATACATGATGGTAACACTAGTATCACTCTTGATACCAAGTTTTCTACTAAATCAATATTGGGTTTTATCAGAAAATCAAAACCTAATTAAAACCAATTTTAGAAACATGCATATAGACGAGAATCACAAGGAAAACAATTTTAACAAAATGAATTTAGGAAAATTCTAAGCATTTAACTCCAAGGAAAACAAAAATGACAATAAAATAATATGGTTCATGGATTTGGCAAGATGTACTTGCCTAGGTTAAGCTCCAAGCCTAATCTTCTACTCCTCCTCCTAGGGGGGTTAGACACCACACCCAAGGCCTCAAGGCCAAGCTCTTGGCAAGCTCCAAGGGGGAGAGAAGGGAAGAAGAAATGAAAAGAGAGTGAAGAGAATGAAAAAAGAGGAGAGAGAAAGTGAAATGGTATATATAGAAGGGGAAATTAATCTTAGCCGTTGGATCATGATCCATGTCAAAATCTAAGTCAATCCTAGCCATCCAAACAAAACCAAATATACAATGGATAATAGCTTGCATCTACACTATTCACCAAAATATCTAAATACTATTCATCAAAATATCTAAAATATTATTCACGAAAATATCGAAAATACTATTCATAAAAATATCTGAAATCGAAAATATCTAAAATGTGAAAAATCTGTATGGACGGTATGTCGTCGGTATACACGGTATATTGGCGGTATGTCGGCCAAGAAGAAAATCTATAAGTTGGAAATTTTTTAAACCATTCCGAAAACCAAGAAAATACGAAATACAGTACAAAATACGTATCCGTATATAAATACCGATACTGTGAGACGAGTCTCACAACTCTCCACAACTTAAAAATAAATTTCGTCCTCGGAATTTTCTAAATCTAGTCAAGCATGAAAACCAAACCAAAGAGCTAAAAATCATGTCAATCAAAACAAAGCATGGCATGTTGGTAAAATAAAGACAACAGTAATATAAGTAAATGCGCAAGAAATAACACAACCACAATCAAGAAGGGATGGAGGCATATGAATAAATATGTCTCCTGAGTCAGTTGAGTAGGAGCAGGCCTACGCTGATTCCCAAAATAGATAAGGGTCAAGTCACAAAGTAAGTCGGTACCAATGACTTAGTCTAAGACATGACTCTACCCAGGACATATCTTCATAGTCGAGACACGTGATAGATATTATGTATCTCAAGATACGAAGACAGAGGAGTGGGACGAGAAACTCGCCAAATATGCGTAACCCTAGAGATAAATAAGAGTGGAAGCAGAATAGGACAATACCTACAATATGACCGCCCTCAGCCAAAACCTGCTCTAACATACCAAACTCTGTCTACCCACGCCTCAGAACTGTTGCTCTGACCTGCTGCTGCTGAACCGGTACCTGAGCCATATACTGCTGGACTGTCGGGTTAGCCGGTGAAGCTGGACTCTAGCAGGACTGACCCTGTTGGATGATCAGGCTGAACTGACACCTCCGTCCTCGGGTCAACTCTGAACGCTGCCCCTGAATGCTGAGATTGATCCTCCATAACTGGCCTGATAGAAAATTGCTGAACTGCCATTGGCAGAACCCAAACAAGATGATCGAAAGGATTAAGAACAATGCCTTTGAAAGTTAAAGGACACAACGATCAAATCGAGGGAACATGAAAGATCAACGATCAAAGCAGATATTAGGTCAAAGGATCAGAGATATAGAATAACACGAAGGATATCGATAAAGCAGAATTGTGACTGAGATATCTAAACATCAGTAACCCCCACATATCTGATAAATCAGACCTTGTATGGGCCACCACTAAAACCTATGTCACGCCCCAGAACCAGAATACTAGATAGTAGGGACAAACCAGGCCAGCTACATATACCAAAGTACTCCAGTACTCCGAAATAACGTATAAGCTGTATAGACATGGGACTTACTACTACAATCCAACATGCAATCCTAGGTCAAGAATCCTAGGTATCTCAATCACAAGAAAATATGTAAAGTAAAAGAAGTATGATCAACTGGAATATAAAATAGTAAAGCGTCCCAAACTATCATATATCAATGATCATGAAGCTAGTAATACAAAGTGAAGACTAGCAAGAGTAATAGTCATACATGATAAGCTCTAGCTATAGTCTAGAATACGCAAATCATATTTAGGCCCGTAGGCTAAATGTCAAGTCAAAAACACGAGCTAAACACGTGCTCGGAGGCTAAACGCCACAAAAAAATAATGTACATAACTAGTGGGCAAAAAGAAGAAAATCCACTTAAGTACTCTGGTGCTCCGGGTAATCACCAACGAGTGGAAGATCCTTGGGCTCCTCAACTAAATCTGGTCAATGCAAAACCAGTAGGGTTAGACCCCCAATAACAAGTACCACAAAGGAA
Source organism: Iris pallida (assembly GCA_029216955.1). NCBI lineage: Eukaryota > Viridiplantae > Streptophyta > Magnoliopsida > Asparagales > Iridaceae > Iris > Iris pallida. The sequence goes on from JANAVB010007399.1 coordinate 30,515,850, forward strand.
GCCAAACTATGAACTAAAACCAGGATACAAATCATAGCAATGGATAGAGACAAAAATAAGCATATGTAAATCGAGACTCGTGCGCTACCAATGCACTTATCTCGAGAATAGAAAAGACAATAAGTAAAGCAACATGTAGCATAAAGTAATGAACATGTGACATAATGTAAACTGTGGACATGTGAATTAAACTGAACATGTGAGCATGTAAGATAACTGGAACATGTAAGATAACTAGAACGTGTGAGCATGTAGGATAACTGGAATATGTGAGCATGTTAGGTAACTGGAGCATATGAACATGTTAGATAACTTGGACATGTGAGCATGTTAAGTAACTGGAGCATGTGAGCAAGTTAGGTAACTGAGATATGTAAGCATGTTAAGTAACTGTATAGAACGACAAATGATAGAATAACTTAGAAATTATTCCGAAACCCAAGTTACAACCCGTAAACCAAACAAGGACCGGGGTTGTAACCCTTCTCCTGGACAGAACTTAGTCTCTAATCATTTATCGACAAAAGTAAAGCATAACAAAGATGTACTGAAATAAACAAATCCAGACACTGCCTAGACAAACTAGACTAGACTGGACTCCATACAATAATCACGGCCAAGAAATGAGTACGGCTTTATACATTATCTAACTAGGGTTGTCACAATCCTAATTACTAATAAATGCAAGTTTAAGAAATCCAAGTCCAGTTACCCGCCTGCTGCTACCTGAATGATCCAAGCCAAGGATGCAATGGTATATAGTGGATACATCGTCCGGGAGACAAATGTATCCTATAATGGTGGGTACATCGCCCAGGAGATAAATGTACCCTAAGATATATAATAATGGGTACATCGCCTAGGAGACAAATTTACCCGGTGCAACACTCGACGGTGCGCTGAAAGTGTGCTCATCATGACAGATAGCTCCAAATCCCATGAATATATATATAAGACCAAGATCAAAGGGGCAACAGGTAATTGGGAAATCCTCAATGATCTAAGTAATCAAGCTAGTTGTTTAGTCCTTAATATTTTTTGTTGGATTCTGGGTGTGGCATTCCGCAGAATCCATCCTAGACATGAGACATGTGAAACTGGACAAAATCAAGAATGTGCACTATAACAAGCCACAACAAGAAAATATAATAAACTGGAAGCTAGGAGTGCGCTACGACGAGCTACTATAGGGAGTGCGCCATGACAGGCCACTATCATATAAGCAAAGAAGGACATGTATCATGAGTGCGCCATGACGGGCCACTATCTAGCAAGCAAAGAAGAAATATAAGAAGAGTGCGCCACGACGGACCACTATCATGTAAGCAAAGAAGATATGGCAACAATTATCATAGCTTGTAAGAAAGAATCTATCAAAAAGATATATCATGGCATGTGGGAAAGAATAATTAAAGCTAAGTATATTTCATAGAAAAATGATTGAACATGCGCTAGTATCAAGTGTATATAGGATGTATAATCATTCTCTAACTATGCAAGATCATCTAATCATGTTAAGAAATCATTATAGTCGAAGAAAATATCAAAAACGGACAAAAACGGGCAGAAACGGACAAAAACAGACAAAAACAGCCTAAAATGGCATACCGGCGGTATACGACGGCATACCGACAGTATTCCGGCCTAAAGACAGAAAGTTTCTGGTGCAAAAATGGCATACCTTCGGTATACTACGACATACCGATTTTCTAAACAGCAACAAAATTCAGATTTTTGTCAAAACTTGTTTCGGCCATAAAAACTTCATTTTAAATCGAAATTCGGATTTTCAAAAGTCAAAATTGCATAGAATTGAATTCCCTACAACATGGAACTATTAGATTTCATAAATCAAAATATTTGATAGATCAATATCTTAAAATACTCTAAAAATAGGTCCTCGGGATACCGAAACGGTTTTCGATTTCCACCAAACTCAAAATCCAAGGTATACAAACTAGGTGAGGGCATCATATATGTATATGTGACCAAGATACATAATGGTAACACTAGTATCACTCTTGATACCAAGTTTTCTACTAAATTAATATTGGGTTTTATTAGAAAATCATAACCTAATTAAAACTAATTTTGGAAACATACATATAGACGAGAATCACAAGGAAAACATTTTTAACAAAATAAATTTAGGACAATTCTAAGCATTTAACTCCAAGGAAAACAAAAATGACAATAAAATAATATGGTTCATGGATTTGGTAAGATGTACTTGCCTAGGTTAAGCTCCAAGCCTAATCTTCTACTCCTCCTCCTAAGGGGGTTAGACACCACACCCAAGGCCTCAAGGCCAAGCTCTTGGCAAGCTCCAAGGGGGAGAGAAGGGAAGAAGAAATGAAGAGAGAGTGAAGAGAATAAAAAGAGAGAGGAGAGAGAAAGTGAAATGGTATATATAGAAGAAGGAATTAATCTTAGCCGTTGGATCATGATCCATGTCAAAATCTAAGTAAATCCTAGCCATCCAAACAAAACCAAATATCCAATGGGTAATAGCTTACATCTATACTATTCACCAAAATATCTAAACACTATTCATCAAAATATCCAAAATACTATTCACGAAAATATCGAAAACACTATTCATAAAAATATCTGAAATCAAAAATATCTAAAATATGAAAAATCTGTATGGACGGTATGTCGTCGGTATACACCGGTATATTGGCGGTATGTCGGCCAAGAAGAAAATCTATAAGTTGAAATTTTTTTAAAGCATTTCGAAAACCAAGAAATACGAAATACAGTACAAAATACGTATCCGTATATAAATATCGATACTGTGAGACGAGTCTCACAAATAAAGACTAAAGTAATCTATGAAAAAGGTTGGTAAGATATGATAGTCATAATTTTTTATTCAACCGATCATCCGATCAAGGGGTCGGATGGGATAGTAGCTCTAAACCTATTGACTCCATTGCCGGTCATTTGCTTTTAGTTTTTTTTAATTTTTATTAAAAATTATCGTGCTTTCGCTGCTAGGTAAGGTAGCATAGATTATTATGGAAAGATCTCATTTTAGCATTATATATATATAGCAAGGATACAATCATGTTGGGTTAAGTCTACAAAGTCAATAGTGCTTAGGATTTAATATTTTATTGAAATATTGTGCTACTCTGGATTCATTTAGTATTTGTAATCAACTATGTGGAATAATCCAAACTGGATTGCTATTATTGAAATATGTCTCAAGTTTTGGTGGGTTGCATTGGTGTTTTTTTATATTGAAATTCACCCAAGTATTAGAGAGAGTGCAGAATCGAGATGGGTCTTTGTGATTCTCTCCTGGCTTTGGAGGTTCAGTTCTCTCCATAATTTTTTGGAACTTTTTGGTGTAGATTCGAAAATTTTGGCTAAAATAAAAAAATTAAAAAAAAGAGACCAGACAAACGTTTGTGATCCATGAAAATTTCTTTGGATTGGATGAATGATTATTGAGGCTCCCAATTCTATTGCAAGTATAGTCAAATTTTTTGACTTTTCCAAAACTACAAATATGCTTCTAGTTCTTTTGAATTTGGCATCTTGTTGTTTATGGTAGTGGAATTATGAATTTTTGTTATAAGAATATATGTTTCCATATATTCTTTTTGAAGCCAATATATATGATGAAAGTGCATTTATTATTAGATATTTCATGTGCATCAATATATCAAAGCGATTTAATTCATGTTTCAAATCATGTAAAGGATTTACATGCTTATGATTATTTTATTTGAGGTATGTAATCTTATAAACGTGCATGTACATAAAATTTTGGATATGGTTTAGTTTTATAAAATTTAGTCAACATTCAAATTATTGTGCCTTTTGTGACTAGAAATAGTTGTCTAACATTCTAAATTGACCCAGTTGAAACAAGACGTCGCCAAAGTGACGTCTCTTACGTAGATGTTCTATGAGGGATGATGGATGTTTGTGTGTGTACATTCATACGAGTATTAGCCGGCCCAAAGGAAGGTTAATACTTGGCCGAATTGCACACATACTTGTGGTGATAAATGTGTGACAATTATACGGTTTACATGTGAATAATAACCCGATCCAAAGATAGGCTTATTATTTGACATGACTTATTGTCAACGTTTGATCACTACACCAAGAGTACCACTTGCAGTTAATATAACTGTCCAAAGACTTTATATTAATGATGTACTAGGTATCTTGAGATGGGTTTCACCATTATTTGAATTTGTTTGACTATCTTTTATTCTTTGGTTATTAATTAGAGCATATTTGTTTATTTATTTTTTGTTCTCTTTTCAGTTAATGTTGCTATAATATCTTCCAATACGAAGTCAATTTTTATGCTTAATAGGATAAATTTTAAGGGCAAAAAGAAAAGAAATACAGAAGTTGCTGAGGGTCTAGCTCAAAAGAAACAACAATATAAAACTAAGGGTTGTTTCTTTCGTGACAAGCGAGGACACATAAGGAAGAAATGTACAAAGTACCACACATGGTATATAAGGAAAAATATATTTCTAAATTTGGTCTGTTCTGATGTTAATTTAGCTTTAGTACCAAAAAACTCATGGTGGTTAAATTCTGGTGTGACTATCCACATTAGTGTTCTAGGCAAGGTTGCCTGAGCTATCAAAAGTCAATTGATGGTGAAAGATACATCAATGTGGGTGACAAAAATTTGAAAGAAGTGGAAGCAATATGACATTTTAGGTTATTTTTAGGAACCGATTATTATTTTGATTTGATAGACACTTTAATGTACCGTCTTTTAGACGAAATTCAGTTTCGGTTTCCTTATTGGACAAATCTGGTTATCATTGTTCATTTGGAAACAATAGGTTTAGTCTATCTTCAAATTTAATTATTATTGGTAACAGTTCTATTAAGGTTTATAATAACCTATATTCAGTTAAAATTATTGCATCTTATAATAAAATCTTGTAAGTGAAGTCATGTGGTACTAAATGCAAAATTAACATTTTTTTGCCTCATTATGACATAAGCGATTATGTCACATCTCTAGAAATAGAGTTGAACGATTTGTGTCTGATGAGATTTGGATTTTATTGACTTTATAGACTTTAATGTTTATATTGAATGTGTAATGGGAAGACAGACCAAAGTTAAATTATAAGCAGCTACTTTATTGGTTATGCTACAGATCAAGGGGTTGATAATTATACAATCCCACACTAATTTTTTTTTAGACGAGAAGTATAATATTTTTTGAGGATGTTGAGTTTGGGGAGAAATAAAGTCAAAGGCATTATCTTTGAGGAAGAATCGATTGTGATTCCTACTATCACTTTTGACGATGTGCAGGATTTTGTACCTGTCATTGATCAAGAAGTGAATTCGGAGCCTCAACAAGACAATATCGAATTACCTCTACAAGTCGTTGAGATACCTTGACAAGATAATGTAGCGGCACCCCCATTCAAGATAACGTAATTATTTCTGAGGAACAAACTCAACAACCTCAAGAACCGGTAATGTTAAGATGGTTCACAAGAGAAATGAGAAATATAATTTCGGATAATATTGTCATATTTCTCTAGGAACGTGAGAAAAACTATGGAATATTGGAAGATGATTCAATCATCTTCCGTCAGGCCATGAAAAGTTCCAACTCTTAAAAGTGGATTAAGAAAATAAATAAGAAGTATAAGTCTATGCAAGACAATAAAGTTTAAGAACTTGTCACACTACCAAAAGATACAAAGTTCATTGGTTGAAAATGGACATTTAAAACCAAGAAACATTCGAAAGGATAATGTGGAGAGGTATAAAGTACATTTTGTAGCTAGTGACTTTACTCAAAAGTTAACGATTGATTTTAAAGAGACTTTCTCTTCGGTATCTTTGAAAGACTCTTTTAAAATAATCACAGCACTTGTTGCACATTTTGATCTTGAGTTACATTAAATGGATGTCAAAATTGTGTTTCTCAATGGTAACATCGACGAAACAATTTATAGTGCATGCAGAAAATTTTGTGTCAAAAGACCCAAAGAATATGGTTTGCAAATTGACAAAATCTATTCATGGACTCAAGCAGGATTCTCGTCGAAGGTACTTAAAGTTTTACCAGTGATTATCTCGTTTGGTTTTTGAGATAAACACTATTAAAGATTGTGTATATTACAAGTTCAATGGGAGTAAACAATTTTCTTTAGTTTTATATGTTGATGACATACTGCTTGCCAAAAATGATATAGGTATATTTTACGACACTAAAAATTTCTACCAAATAACTTTCAGAAGAAATATCTTGGTGTCGTTTATTTTGTATTAGGAATCCAGATATACCGTGATCGTTCTCGAGATATTCTTGGATTATCATAAAAGATTTATATCAATAAAGTGCTTAAAAGATTTGGCATGCAGGAATGCAAACAAGGTGACAACCCTTTCGTTAAAGAAGACAAGTTCAGTCTCAGTCAAGTGTCCTAAGATTAGCCTTAAAATTAAGAAAATACAATAGATTTTTCATTCATGACCAGTTGTAGGAAGTCTAATATATGCTCAAGTATGTACGCGTTAGGATATTGCGTACATATTCAGATGTTAGGCAGATATTTTAAGCAAATATGGATGGATCATTGGGTAGTAGTCAAACTACTTAAGTAATTAATAGAGAACAAAAAATTATATGCTCTTTGTAGGAGATCGGATAATTTTAGAGATCATAAGGTATTTCGACTCCGATTTTGCTGGATGCCAACATAGCAAGAGATCCGCATCAGGTTATGTTGATTGGTGGAGATATATTTTAGATTAGTGTCAAACATGCACTCGTAATTTCTTTTACCATGGCAACAAGGTTTATAACATGTTGTTAGGCATCTATTCAGGAAATACGGTTGTAAAATTTTGTCACAAGGCCGGCTGCGCCTACAGTAAGGTGTTGGAAGACCACATAAATTATGGTGTGATAATAAATCAGCAGTACTGTATTCCAATAACAACAGAAACTTGTATAAGTCAAGGATATTGACATAAAGTTTCTAGTTGTGAAGAAAAGAATTCAGAATGGTTAAAATGTCCATATAGCACATTAGGATAAACTCCATGTTAGCGGATTCGCTCACAAAAGTATTATCACCCAAGGTCTTTCATGAGCATACTGCTCATATGGGTGTTAATTAAGAATATGGTAAGATAGTGGGAGTTTGTATTTTATGTATTTGGGTGCTATTTGGTTTTGAACATATTTGTGTATTAAAGTATTTTGGATATTTATCTGATCAGATATATGAAAATTCAGTTCATTCTGTTTTTATTATGTTAAAGTATTGATCTCACTAAAGTTAAGGAGGACCAGTTGAAAATAGATATGTATTGATCACATTGCGTATAATTTTTATGCTACGCATCCATGATTGATCTATGTCGTTTAGCTATATTGGTATATGTGACCATTGATGGTTTAGTTACGCTATATGTGACAAAGGCCGCTTTGATCCTATGTTGATATGGTTAATGGACGAGATTATCCGGATATACCCTAAGGATTAAGATAGCAATTTATGAGCTCACTAAGGTTAACACAATTATAAGGTTACATATGTGGCCCAGTGGGAGATTGTTGGAATTATTCAATAATTAAGGGGCCACACATGTAAAATTAATTGTGTTTGGGCTATCTAAATAATTAAGCCAAATTAAAGTGGTCTATTTAAAAAATTGGCTTAAGGGTATAATTATCATGGAATTAATGTGTAGATACCGGAGATAAATCTAATTTGATGAGGGGCCAAATTAGAAATATCAAAACATATAAATATATGTATTCATTAGGGTTATGGTCCCCAACTTATACGGCCAAAAAAGATAGGTTTTTTCTTTTTTCTCTTCTGCATCCCCATCAACAGAAAGAAAGGGACAAAGGATTCAGATTCTTCTTTGTCATTAAGGGTCGTAGCAAGTTGGAAGATCGAACCCCATAAAAGGACGACCGCTTCAAGATCCATCAAGCCTAGCAATGGATTCAGGTATGCTTCCGTAATTTAATTTATGTTCTTCATCTCATGAATCGACAGGGTACAGTAAATTTATAACATGTCTCTCTCGTTGCTAGCAAATTTGGGTTAAGAATGTTGTATCTTTGAATTGGAACCAAACAAAAATAGAGTTCATTCATTCTGAAATATATGAGGCGCATTCTTTAAGTCGAATGGTATCACATTCCATTCATAATGGTTGGAAGCTTTAGAGAAGGTTGTAAGCTTACGAGAAACTTTATCTTGTAGCTTAATTTGCCAAATTTTGTTTTTAGCATCAACCTTGTTAAACCATTTGGCATCTTTGATTTGACTTAGTATTTCATCCATACAAGGGATGAAGAAGCCATTAAACTTTGTATTATCACTAACATTTTTATAATGACCATATGAGTTTTTTTTTCTTTCTTTTGTTCACTGCATTTTCTGACCATGAAGGCTAGAAAGGAGTCTGTACTATTGCTACATGAAATATGTTTTAATTATAGTAATTCTTTTATTTGTTCATCAAACTCGTGTCTATTTCAAAGAATGTATAAAATATAATTGACTCAAATTAATTTGGGGTTATTAATCAGAGTAAGTTTACACACCTAGGAGACTTGTCCCAGTATTTTAATGGGTTCTGGACAAATTATATATATATATATATATATATATATATATATATATATATATATATATATATATCTTTGCGCTTGGGGCAATGACACATGCATGAGGTTTTAACCGAGTCGTGTCAATTGCTGGTTGAAAACTATTTCCAAACCCCCTCTTTGGCATTGGGCTTGACCTTGTGCCTCAGAGAATTTTTGGAAGGGATCCCTTAACAGGGCAAGCCCTAAAAAAAAGAATATATATATATATATATATATATATATATATATATATATATATATATATGCAAATGACCTCTAGCCTAGTGGTTAAGAGAGATGCATACGGCCCGAGTGGTCAGGAGATCGATTCCCGGTGGGAGCGTTCGCCATAATTACCTTCTTTCAAAAAAAATAAAAATAAAATAAAATAAAATAATATATATATATATATATATATATATATATATATATATATATATATATATATATATATATATATATATATATATATATATATATAAGAATTTTGTATCTAAATTATAAATTCTGTTGGTTTTCATATGTTTTAATGTTACGTTTTATTGTATTTACTCTCTCTCTCTCTCTCTCTCTCTCTCTCTCTCTCTCTCCCTCTCTCTCGAATGTTATAGTTCCAAATAGGAACCGAACAAATAATAAACTGAATAAATAACAAGACACAATAATTAAACAAATGGCACACAATAACACAAAACTCAATATTTAACTTGGTTCGGTCAAGCTCGACTTTGTTGACACTTAAAAAAGAAAAGACTCAATTTAGTCCCATATCGCCTGGACTAAAGGAGGATGTCATGACGTGCTCCTATAAATGTAGGAGACAGAGTCCACATGAGAATTGAGATGGTTTTCATCTGCGTGCTTTGGCGGTCATTCAGACGAGGGATCGACATGGGAGTTTGAATGAAAAATGAGTAAGAAGTTTTTTTCATTGGTCGATTGATGTGGAGAGAGTGGTATATTCTTTTAAGTTTCAAGTAGATTTTTTTCTGAATAGTGTATTACGTAATGTCTCACTTCACATGGTGCATTATGTAACACCCAGTTTTCCAAATAAGGGTAATTTTGAACTTTTATAATTATAATCATTTAATAATGATGTTTAAATCATATTGTGATTTTTGGTGATTTTTAATTATTTTAAAACTAATTAAAATGTTGAATGGTGATTTTGATGGTTAACTAGTGTAACTATAGAATTGCTAAGCCTAGAGACTAACCATGACCATGGGAGCCTAGTCACGTGATTAGAATTTTAAATTATCAATTTTTAGCCTAAGGGTGTTTTAGTCATTTTGACAATTTTGTGGAATTATAATTTTGATTAATTAAATATTGTGCTAATCTTTTAGTTAAGCCTTAACCTATAAGTTTAACCTAATCTAGATTAGTCTTGAGGTTAGAATCATGGTTAGAACCTTCCTACTAAATGCCGAGGTTAGTAATATCTAGATATTCCTAGGTAGGATATTTCCTTTTAGGATATTTGTGAAAAAGAAGCCTTGAACCAATAGAAAGGCTTGAAATTGGGTGGAATGACCTTAGCCACTCATCTATACCTAAACCTAACCCTAACCCTAATTTATCTAGTGGCCAGCCATACAAGCCCCCCTCTTAGAAAGTATCATCTAGTAGCCATTGCCTTCTTTTTAATATTTAGAAAGAACCCTACTTTATTCTTCCCTAAACATCTCCCAATTAATCCAAATTGAGCCCAAATTGAGTCAAATCAATTGCATCATCATCTCCAACATTAGAGGAGACTTGTGGGTGCTTGCTAGTGAGGTTTAAGGACGTTTGAACCGTAGCAAATCGAGGAAGACGTCAAGACGAGGTTCTTTACATTGAGTTTGAACACTCAATAGGTAAAACCCTACAAACCCTAATAAATTCCTGATTTCTTCCCATAGATGCATCCATTTAGGGTCTTCCTAGGTGTAGCCCAAGTTTGATAGGAAATCGTGTCCATTTCGTGTCCGTATCGGACACGTATCGGTGTATTTAAATGAGTGTTTGGTGAAATATCACATAGAAATAGATTTTGGTAATTTTCAAAACTAATTACATGTATGTGTAGCCTAACATGTGTATATTACAACCCTAAATAACTGAGTCAATTTTACGCATGTTTGGACACTGTTTTAGCACTCGAACACGCAGCACGAGACACCGTACGGGGCTCGTGCAGTGTCCTGCTGCTCGGGTGTCCTAGCGGACACGACACGGTACCCCGACACCTGAAAATTGGTGTGTGGGTGCGGGCAATGACTGACACGACACCCATAAATTTTCACGGGTTCTCGATATGTGTGCACGAAGAAAATTGACCCGCACTGATTCGTACAGTGCTGTGTATACCGATTTCGAGCCACTGATACGCCCTAATAACACTGACACGACATGAACCTGACTCAGTGCAGGCACTTGGACACAAAGACCTATACCTAGACTAAGTGGGGACACGATCACGTGTCCTCTTGTAGATTGTGTCGTGTCCAATCTAGACCAACCTGGCCACACGACACTTAGCACGCACAGTGCACTGTTTGCTGATACCACCTATTTCATGACATATTCGACACTTCGTGTCCTATTTTATGGACACGGGGACACGAATAGACCCCCCACCTATGTTGGCATATATTTTCCCTAGATTTCGAATAGATTAATTAGGTTTTCAAATGATTTTTGGTTCTATTTGTTGTGTGACTGATACATGTTTTAAAAGACAGTTTCAAATGTGTTTCAAACCATTTCCCTGATCAAATTGCCATATTAATTTATTTACACATGTATTAGAATACTGAATGTTGGATTATGTTTGGTGTTTGAGAATTGGATTTCGAATGGGTTGGGTGAGTTAACTGTGGTTAGTTATATAACCTGAAAATTCAGGACCTAGTAGATGGTTAAAGTTGGGATTAAATTGAAAACTGGAATGAAGTTACTGAACTCAATCAATTAAAACCTGAGATTTCAATTTGAGTGTTAAGCCTGAGTTTAAATTGACTAACCTGAATTTACCTATGTTTGTTAACTGAGATTTCAATCAACTATTAAAGCCTGAGATTCTAGTTAGAAAGGAACCCTGAGATTTCAATATTTATAGGGAAATGTTTGGTTTACAACCAAACTTTTACAACCTTTTTACAACTTACACCCATTTGCTGACATGTGGGCCAGGCCACCACCTGGACCACATGTCAGGAAATGGATGAGTGGTTGTAAGAAGGTTGTAAAAGTTTGGTTGTAACTGTAGCATTGCTCATATTTATAACTGAGTTAACATGAACTGGGAATAGGATATGAAATTGGAAATGCATAGATAGTAAACTGGGATGGGTTGGGATCGAGTTTCAGGTTTTGATGGTATATGTATGGGTTCTTCTTAGTTCAGTATGCTAAATTGAGTGGGTATCATTTAGTAGTGAGTGAGTGTATAGATTTGTGGGTGTATCTCGAGAATGGTTATAGTACTTGGGGGTCTCCTTTGTTGCCACCCAGGCTTGGGGCCATTTGGCCATTTCTAGGTGATGACCTATATAGGCCATCCTGGGATTGGCAATTTGTTATATGGTTTGGTTTGGTCTAGCCTTGGTTTCAGTTGCTATACAGGACAGTAGCAGAAGGGCACCCTGCATTAGCTTGGCATGGCAGCAATGTACTGCCTTGGCCTTGGTCTTGGCCCCGTTAGCAGCAGCAAGGCAGCAGCAATGCACTGCATGTGCTGCAATGCAAAAGGCAGTAGCAGGGGTCCTACCCCTTAGGTATGGTCACTTGGTAAGAGGTTAAGGGTTGGTAAGCTAAGGTGGAGTTTTGGTTCACATTTGGATTGGGTTGGAGTGTAGAAAGGATATATATAACTATGGTATAGGATATCACCTATGTGTATGGTATGGGTTACCTATTGTATTATAGTAGGATATTACCTATAGCCTATAGGTAGAGTATATAATAGGTTTTTGACATAGGCTATCTTCTATAGGTAGGGTATTACCTATTCTAAGGGTTACTTAGTGTTTTACCTAGGGAGAATGTGTGGGGAAAGGCCATAGAGATTTGGTAGTTGCGTAATACATGGTTTTATCTAGAGTGAGTGGATAATGGCATGGGATATATGTGATAAGGTGGAGTGGGTTAAGGTTGTGACATTACATATTATACATTACACATATATGTATGTGTAATGTCTATATAGATTATGTTATAGGTTATGTGTGGTATGGAATATGGTTATGAATTAGAGTGAGTTAGAGTAGAGGCCCTAGTGTAGTACTTTACATCTATGTTATGTGTAAATGCCCATATAGATATATGTGGTTTACCTTAGATGTGTGTTATGGTATAGGAATAGTTGAGTAGATAGTTTACCTTTGACCTAGAGTTGACCAAAAGTCAACATTAAGCCTAAATGTGACCAATTGACCTAATTTGACTAGATGTTGACTTGGGTTGACCCATAGTTGACCAAGTTTGACTTAGACCTAGTTTAACCTAGACAGTTGACCAGGTTGACTTAGAGTTGACCTAGATTAACCTATAAATCATGTAGATTGCATCATAATATTCTATATTATCATTCTGGACATGTTATAACCTGTACTGCTCTATTTAGGACATTGTGACTCTGGTGCAGACATCTGATATTATATTACTCTTTCAGAGTATCAGGCGAGTACATTCTCTGATAGTTCTCTCATTTACTTGTCAATTACTGTATTTCAGTTCTAGTTAGTTCTATTTGATTTTTGTTACAAATACGTATTGTTATTACTGAATCCATGTATACGACACACATACTTACTCGTCTTGTCTCTATTATTCGAATCACTATTCGAACTATTCGAACCACCTATTCGCATCTTCATGTGCTGGTTGGACTTGTATTCGTCTTATGTGTTGGATTATGGATTCATTTGTATTAGACTGGGCGGAGAAATACTGATTAGACATGTAGACATATCCTCCTATTCGAATCACCCCTCTGTGAATGATATTCGAACGATAGTCATCCCTTACCTGATCAGTGTGGGGTGTGTCGTATTACCTACAGCCGTTTACATGTCAATCTCGGTATTTTAAAACACACTTGGAGAATTTATTCGAATCATTGTTAGATCATCATGTGAATCACCATTCGTATCACCTTATTCGAATCACCTTATTAGAACAATGATTAGAATCACATTCGACTCATACTGTACTGGAATCACATTCGACTCATCATGTATTAGACTCACATTGGGATTACACTGGACTTATGTTGTACTGTCTGGACTCATCATGTTACTCTAGTTCAGCTAGATCTTATTTTACAGTCTTTCTTGCCATGCTTCTCCTCTTGTTTAGTTACCTTGCTTTCCTTGTACCTTAACTGTTTCTCTACATCATTACTCGTACAAACTGCCATGTTCATCAATACAACTGTCTATAACTGCTTTATAGTTCTCTGTCATTTACTTGGAATTTCTTGATGAATTGTACTCGTTCCTGTCCTGACTGGACCTGTTGAAAATATTACATATGATTGCCCTGAGGATATTTGCCCTACTTGCCTTGGAGCAGGAGATGGCTTAGCTACCTATGGCTCCGACACTCAGGAGTGATCGGGAGACTAGCTAGTAGACTTGGTTTAGTTTTTATATTTTAGAACTTGAATTGTAATAACTTGAGATACGAGTTTGTATTTGAGTTTGTTTGAGATATTATTATTTAGTAGTTTATAAATGTTGTTGTTTAGTCTTTAGTTATAAACTTCTGTGTTATCTTATCGTGCTTAGACTATGATTGAGATTTCATTATATCTATACTTGTCCTCTGTTCGGAGTTGAGATTTGACAAGTACATTTTATAATTACGTGAGTTGTTGATTAGATAGTAACCTAGGACAGCGTTCTACCGCCGATACTGTGGCGTAGGCTGGACATACCCACTTCTCGTGCCCCTACTCTGGGTGCGGGTCGTGACACATTATGCTGGCTTGTTGGTTCAAAGAGCCTAATTGGACTTACATTCATGCAGAAGAATTATTCAGAAATTTTTATGAGCATAATAGAAAGACAGTTATGGTGAGTAGTTTTGATCCTACTCTTCTTTAAATCACACTTTAATAAAAAGAACTCATCATAGTCTTTTTTTTCTATATTTCATAATATTGTTAATGCTAAGTAAAATAACAAGATATAAAATAGAGTAATCTTATTGTTGTTAACTTGCTTTGTAGAAATATGAAATGTTGTACTATTGTTATAAAGAAATGGAATGGACAAAATGTTTGGGACAGTTGAGTTACCAGTATGGAGATTCCTGGATTGGAAAATAGACAAGTGTAAAAATTTATGGAATGAAAGAATGGAATTATGAGTGATGGTTCGAGGAATGTGGAAGTACAAAAGAGAACGTGTTGCATAATTATCTCAAGTTTCTGTTATCATGCATATTATGTTTTAATAGCTAAGTTGCATATGCATGCATGATCATGTGGATAACTTATACACAAGATTTAGTTCCTCAAATGGTATCTGTGGCTACAGAATTGATTCGACCTATGAGAAACATGGATAACTAGTGGTGACGTATAAGCATAGGTAATTTGGGACCTTAAGTAGGGATCGCTACCTGCACTAGAAGGATCGACGTCTTACCATGAATAGTCTAAAATGTTTCATATAGTTAGGTTGCATGTTAATAACAAATGATTCTAGGCCTAACAACTTGTTTACAGGGACAGACTCATGATACATTTATATATATTATGAATGCTAAGAAATTGATGGAGGGACGACCTTATGACACATTTATATATTATGAACTATTATGAACTCTAACAATTGATGTAGAGACATACTCGTGATAAATTTATATAGTATTAAAAATCCTTGTTTATAGGAAATGATGGTGGTCTTGGGTAAGATTCAATGTTGTCACGACCAGCACCCGGAAGTTCGGACACGAGTAGTGGAAGCACGTCCATCCTATGCTGCAAAGTCTGTGGTAGTAAGTTGTCAATCCTCAATTATATCTAAGTCTCAAACCAGCAATAACATAAACATGATCTAACTCAATCACAAAAACTAGCATGTAGATATGAAATGGAAAGATAAATCAACATAGTTCAAATCTGATAGTTAAGTACAGTCATCCTCAGAATTATTACAACTCATCAAATGTTCTGGAAATAGAAATCTAAGATAGAAAGTAACGACTAAGCTAAGCTAAGCATCCTCCAGTGGTACGTCGTCTATGTCATCTCCAGTATCATCAGCTACGTCATGATCTGTCTTAGGTGAGCCATAGTAAGTGGTACACCCGTTCTCTAAATCCTCGCCTAAAAATGTTGTTATCCAGTCAGAATTAGAGTAAGTACAATTTATGATCCACTATTCATAGCATGATAGGAACTATAAAACATGAAGTAGCATATGTGACAGGAAAATAAAGTATGGTAATATGAACTAACAAGTGAGTAAACAGGAAGGGTACACATAGCAAAAAAACCAGATTAGGTAACAGGAATCAATATCAATGCATAAGTCATATTTACACTATGTGTGTTAAAATTACCATGTTCTATATGTGATCGGGCTGAGGGATCTACTTGGTCCGGCTAATCATACGTGTCATGTATGATTAGCTATCAACAGGGTACAGGGAACAGGAGTATGGGTTTTGAG
The DNA here is from genome assembly GCA_029216955.1 of Iris pallida. Lineage (NCBI taxonomy): Eukaryota > Viridiplantae > Streptophyta > Magnoliopsida > Asparagales > Iridaceae > Iris > Iris pallida. Next base: position 30,532,152 of record JANAVB010007399.1, read on the forward strand.
TACAGTAATGGCTAGAAATAGAGTCGTTGGATACATTTAATGCAGTTGATAGTTCCCATTGGATTTGAAATTTAAATAAGGCCAGCAAGGCAAAGCGGATTATCCTTCAGATTTAACCGAAACTCAGGCAGATTTATCCGAACTATTGCTCACTAGAGCTGCTGTGATTGATCGAATGATCCGTCAGAATTCTGCAGAAGTTTGACGGATTATCCGAACTTTTGCTCACAATACTTGATGTGAATGATCAGATGATCCGTCGGATTTCTGCGAAACTCTGGCGGATTATCCGAACTTTTGCTCATAAACTTGTTTTCGATCGGATGATCCATCGGATTTTTGCAAAACTCCGGCGGATAATCCGATTCTTCATATTTACTTAATTTGAATTTTATACCATATTAGTTTGTCATCTTTACCAAAGTGCGTATATAATCTCGTAGACACTTACAGACTCTTAGAAAGAAAGAGGAGCTTTAGATCTGAAATCTTTATCTTTGTCATCGTCTTCTTTGAATGCTTTAAGGTGTATGTCTTTTGACGAAGATTTGGAAAGTCTTTTCTTCTTTGTTCCAAAAGGCTTCATGAGACCTGTTTGGAAACGACTTTCTTCTATACTTGTCTTTCTCGTTTGTTCCTGTAAATAGATTAGAGCTAAAACAATACAGAGGTTAATAATAGTCAATATATCAAAATCGATGTGCCAACAGTTACTAACAAGATGCAGTTGAGATATTCCCACAGCCACAAGTCTTGCAGACTATCCATGCTATCCAGACGAAAGTTACAAAAATTATCAGGATTACTGGTGTACTTGAATACTTAGGATACAAGAAGTGCAACACATGATAGCATAATGGAAATGCGTCCTACTCGACGGCAGGCTACATGTCACGCCCCGACCCGGAATCACCCGAATCATCATCCTCGCAGGGGGCGTGATGCCGCACGAGCCTGGAGTTGCACTCGTGCAAGACAAGATGACAAGTTCTCAAAAGGTTATCTTTCAATTTATATTAACAACGAAAGAAAAACTGAGTATACGAAATAATTCTCTTTATTGATATTCGATCTGAGATTACAAAGGCTTTTGATAGCCCAACAATATATGCCAGATTTGGCTACAACACTCAGGTTCTATTTTGCCCACAAAGGATTTCACCGTTCCATACATCATGCCTTCTATATCTCGGCCGCATCAATCCTGTTGCAAGTCCGAGCGTCAATGCGATCGCAACGCTTCAATACGCTTCGGCATTCCAAGCCTCGACGCGTTCAAGCGAAGCTTCGCCGCGAGCAATCCATTCCCTGTACCCTGTATGAAAGCTGGTGGGGGATCAATACGTTCGTCCTCGCATGTAGTGATGTAAAGATCTTATTTCTAAACTGACATTGTAGTATTTATGTTGAATCATGCAACTTAGCTTATGATCTTGCTATGTTCTCCTTAGGGTCAATTTCATGGCATATTCGAAAGCAGTAAAGCATGTTATCATGGCAAGCATATTATTCTATATTGAATAGACAAGCAGACAAGCAATCTCATGTTTGATTTGTGGCTTACCATCATGGACGCACTCGCCCTTGTACCGATGCAAGGTGAATATGCCACATTTCTTCCCTGTCATGTTATAAGTGCATCTCTAAGCAGGATCTATGTGTGCGGGACACATACATGCCTACATTTTCAACCCATCGTTCCTTAGCTATATGAAGGTCTTGGCGTATCCGCGCTGGAATGGACTAAAGGAGTTTCTTTTATTTTCCTTACTTTCTTTTCTCTCCTTCTTTTCTTTTTCGAATTTGGGTAGCCCGGTATTTCACGGGTTGGGTTGCTATCCCAAACAACCGAAACGTTACTGCTGTATACCATCATTTGCGACTTTTCCCATCTCGTCAAGTGGTTGCTAATCGTCTTACGAATGTGCGCCTATCAAAGATACATTCCCTCCTAGGCCAAACGGTTCCGGCGCCCCGGCACTTAACCGTTCGAGGGAACACCCATGTACAGATTATTATCATATTTATCTCAAGTCCATTCCATTTGACCATGCAATGAACTATTATTCAAACAACCAAGCATAGTCTTGAGTCCGAGACTCAGACTTTATCGTCTCGTATTTCTTCCGTTAACTTTCTATGTTCTTACATTTCATACTTCGTTTCAATATTCAATGGCATCATGCCTCAACTCAATATTCGTCAACCGAACGACCCGAAGGTTCCGAACACCTTTCGATGCATTATATCATATCTGACAGTTCTGCCACAACTGTATTCTTTCGCAAAGAAGCCATCTTTTATGATCTCGTGCACGTAGGCACGTTTCGACCGTATTTTCATGTTCTATGCCTTAGTGTTCAATGTTCGTGGCTTGCACGCTAGGGCGCTCGCCTATTATCTTTTAATGTTCTAGCCTTTCTAACTCGTGCACGAAGGTACGATATGGTTCGTGCACTAAGACACTCGCCGAATACAGTTATCCCATGTTCTTGCAATTTGCGCACCAAAGCGCTCGCCTTTGCGATATCCAATGTTCCATAGCGACTCGTGTATTTCATACAAGTTTTATTTTAATTGTTCTAACTAGTGTTCGATACACACTATGACTTATCTTTCGATCGGACCACGCCTGTGGCGTCGATAGGTTAACTTAGCATACAATGATATATTTTGACTTAGGCATGAAGGAGTAAAAAGAAGAGTTAATCCTCCCACCTTGAGTTGATACGCCTTGTCATTTTGTCGAGCCAATGAGGCTCGATTTTATAACTTTGTTGCACGGCCACTCTCCTGACTTAGCCATTCGAGCACTTCGTGCTTCATTGAATTATACGTCCGATTTGGCTTACCGTGCCCAAGCCTCAGCCCGCCGTAAGGCGACGATTTGGTTTACCCCTTACTGAATAAGGCAGAATGACGACCTCTAATATTTTAGCGTAAACGTATAGCCTGCACATGAAACCAACTAAAATCAATACTTGCATCGATTCGGACTTGCGCCTTGGTCGATTCGATTTCTTAGAATCTTCGAACCGTCTCAACGCACTTATCCTTCGGGGCAACGCGACACTTCGCATCGATTCACTCGATGCATTCTTTGGGACAAGACAACTCTTCGTATCGACTTAATTCGATACATTGCTCGGGACTACTTAACTCTTTGCATCGACTTAGTTCGATGCATTGCTCGGAACAACGTAACTCTTGTATCGATTCGCATCGTTACATTTCATTCGATCAATGTGACTCGTTGAGTCAACGCCTCAGCGTAATGCGCCGTACGAAGCGGGACATTACAAAATATACCACTCAAAATAAGGTTCGTCCTCGAACCAAAACCAACACTCCGACTAAGTGTTTTATAGATCGTTTCACGATCTCGTTCCACCATTGTTGTTCAGTTTCATACTATCTTGCAAGCTTTTCACTAACATTTTAAAGTCTTTCCTGCAGCTCTATTTGAATTTGTATATAACTCGATTTGGATCCGTACCTATATTCAAGGCGTCCCGAAGATATATGTATTTCGACCAAGTCCAGTGGTAGCAAATTGGAACAAAGCTAACAGGTAATTTTAATCATATGCTTGCCATCTCGTACTCTCGATCAGACTTGGACTCTAGTGCTTGTTCTCACAATTTCATTGCATATTGATACACACGCGATCATCCAACAAAAGTCAAGGCGCACGATACGATTCAAAAATCACATTTCTCACTTTGTAAGTTTTCGTATGGACTATCAACTCTATGCGTCGCATCGAGCCATCGCGCATCCGATCGCAACGATCCTTCGCAATACCTTGCGTTCGAAGTCGCCACCCAACTATTTCCGATGTCTGGCTATGCAACTTATCTCGACACGAAGCGCGCGCCGGGGTTCACGGGGCGTGGAAGAGCACGTCGCGAAGCATGCGGGGGAGGGGGGAATGCATTGCACGAGGCTTGTACAGGAGAGCGCGGCACGAAGCACGTACGGGAGTACACGACACGAAGCATGCGCGGTGGTGCACAGCTGTTCATCTTTCCGATAGCACCGAAATGTATAGGGAACCCATGAACGCCAAAATGGCCATAACTCTCTCAAAACAAGTCAAAATCATGCGATTCAAAAGCCAAAATTCCATAGAATTGAATTCTCCACAACATAGAATCATTAGTTTTTGGAAATACCTAGTTTTTAGAGATTAAAAAAAATAGAACTTAGATCTACAAAAATCTATCCTTCAAAATCGAAAATCTCAAGTTCTAAAGATGCTTAGAATCAAGTAAGGAAGAAGATAGAACGAATAAAAATAGAGATCCTTCATGTTCTCCATGGAGCAAGTTGAACTTGCCTTAGGTTGGTTGGTGGGAGAAGTAATGCAGAATGAGAGGAGTAAATGAGAGTAAATGAGAGGAGAGAGAAGAGGTTGGTATATATCCCAAGCAAAGTCATACTTAACTAACCCAAACCAAACCAAGCCAAGCTAACATGTCATGTAGAACTAAGGTGAACCAAACTAAGACTAGCCAAGAACAAACCAAAACTAAACCAAGCCAAGACTAATTAAGCAAGACAAGTCTAAATACGGGTCACCTAACAAATGTCAGAAATCCGTACACACATACCGAAAATATGTATAACGAAAAATGAGAGTGGTAATATCAATTTTTCTGCTTATTTTTGGTGCAACGACTTTATTTTTGAGATTGTTATATCAACCTTTATTCTTACCGAGTACAAGTAAAATTTAGACTTGTATGGCATCACGTCCAGTGGTGACTTTTGGTTATGCAAAATCGGAGAGTGACAACTAACGCCAATACTATGAAGTATGCTAGCTTGAACACGTATTCATATCCCTAAAGTGAGGGCGGTCGTGACAAACTCACAAAAATATTAAACACTTAATAAGAAACAAGAAATCATAATCTTGAACATCCTCGAAAACTAGTATTTATTCCTATATTGATATGGATCGATACATAGCATTTGGGGAGACTAAATCTCTCAAAAATTCGTACATAAGTGTAAAGGATCATGCTAAACATGAATGCAATACCATAAAGGAGCATCGATCAAGACAGATCAAAATTCACGGAGATCTAGGTCATTCTAGGGGCTGTTCTGGATAAGAATAAAACATGTACTTTTAGTATACCGGCGATATATTACTAGTATACAACTCTAGCAGAAATCTGTTTAGGATAGTTTCTGGTTTCGTATAAAATCATTGTTTTCTGATGGATTCTTAACCAAAACAAAATCTGATCGTTGGGTTATGTCCATATTTACTAGTGCTTCGTGCAAGCTCAATTTCATGTCGCATCTCTTAGCCATTAGGAGATTGTGTTAATATATCAATAAAAGCAAAAAGTGTTTATGTAACCACTATTTTTTTAAAGAGGGGCATTTTTGTCATTTTTATTATTATAAATATTGTGATTAATATTAATATGTGTATATATGTACCTATTAGTTGTTGGTTAGTGGACTAGCCTATTGATTAGGCCTAATATTAGTGGACCCAATTAGACTCGACATGACACTAGACCCAACATATATTAGACTAGACATAGTTAGCCTCACTAAACCCTTTCATTTCATTACTAGAGATTAGCTATAATTACCATATTATGATTAGAAGCTTCCATCTATTAATTAGCCTTCACGACAACATGGAAGGACATTTTGGATATTGTACAATTTTATGGAAGAGGGATACATGGCAGGGCCTAGCTTCTTATAGAGAGAGCCTCTCTCTTCCTCTTCATTATGCCATTAACTCTCATGTAGGTGTTCTTCCCCAAATTGATCATTCCCTCATCCAAATTCCCTCAAATCTTTTATAATCCTTATTATTTCCATTCCTTGGAGGATCATAGGAGCTTGGTGGCTAGAAGCACTAGGAGAGAAAGTTTTGGTTAGGAGCTTGTGTCCAATCGTGTTCGAATCGTGTCCACCAAGCTTTGTATTAGGAATCCATCTTCCAATAGGTATGCATCTAATTTATCCTTATTTCTAGACTCTAATGAATGCGTTTGACCATTAGGAACCCATACTGGACTAGGGATACCAATAGGAGGAAGAACTAGGCTCTAATGACCCTTTATGTGAAAGTTACAATGAGTTTTTTTTACCATTTTGGGAAAATCTGAGAATGGTGCACCAAGTGCTTGTTATATGGTTTATTATATCTATCTAGACTTATCTTGGTTGTGTAAGGCTAGATACATGTCCACAATTGGATACGAGTAGGCCATATCAGGATACACTAAGATACAGAGTCATTTTTTTTGGGGGGGGGGGTGCTTCTCCGACACTTATAACACACATACCACATTCTACATGACATATTGTATTATCTAGATATTGTTCTAATTAGACTCTAATTATTGTTTTAGACATGCTCATGTGATTTGGCTAGGTTCGGACAATGTTTGGTATAGGTATCTTGGGTGTATCACATGAGTATCATAGATTTGGTGCGATACTAGGGTGATACACACCAAGTGTTCAGTGTGATGCAATTATATGAATGTCATGTGTCTATGTGTGATAGAGTGAATTAGAGTGTGTGTATACTTGTAGATGCATGTGTGTGGGTGTATGCTTGTGTGTGTGTATGTGTGTCATGGATAGGGTAGCCTAGAGTATCAATGGAGAGACTAGTGTGAGTGCATGTACATGCAAGTGTGTGTGTTAATGGATAGATATGTGTGTGTGTGTGTGTGCACATGTGAACATGTGGGTGTAGTGGTAGGTGATTTACCTATAGGCTTATGTGGATAGGTATAAATATAGACAGTTAGGTAATGTATGTATTAGTGTGTGTGTGTGTGCGCGCGCGCTACACTAAAACATGCATTTAGGAACAATTTTTTAATATACCTAATATTTTTTAGGAACATAATACCGTTCCTAAAAGTGGCGTTGCAATATTAGGAACGGTTTGGAACGGTTATGAGGCGTTCCTAAAGTAGATTTTGGAACAGATATAATTTTTCCAAAAATATATTTGGGACATCTATGAAGTGTTTCTAAAATTCGCTTTTGATACACATATAATATGTTCCGAAAGTATTTCTTGGGACGTCTTTAAAACGTTCCTAAATGCCATTCTGAAATATTTTGCATTTGTTCCTATATATAATTTGCAAAAGTTTTTACATTATTCTCGTAGGTAAATTTGAAACGCTTTATTAATGTTCCACTGTATTTTTCTAATTTCAATTTTGCAGCCATTTTTTCTTTTGAACAACAAATATGATTCATAAATTGAACATAAAACACATAATAAATGGTGCAATATTTTTATACATTACCTCAATCAACAGCCAAGAGAGCCATTAAATTAACCAAAACTATCAACTTAATATAAATTAAACAACCAATAACATATCCCAAAAGTTAAATCTTTATATAACATCATCAAGAGTATATATAATGTAAGTTACAAATACTATATATAATTTATCTCGACAAAGATATATGTTTACAAAATTTAGATAATTCAAAAAAAAATTCCAAGAGAATGATGGAGAGTTGAACGACGCTACTGGCAACTGCCAACACCTGCATGCAAAATTAAAACAAGTTTAAGTTAAAATCAGGATATTGGATAATAAAAGACTAAAATGAACAAAAAATCTAAGATGAACCCAATATACCATATTAAAAAAATTGGACAATTAATAGACATGTATAATTCAGTCTCACTGCCAACAAACAACTCAAAATAATAAACCAAAACACGTTATGGTGATACCCTCATCCTGATCCAAGTAAGCAGGCGTTGGTGCAAAACTGTCTATGACATTAAAGAATATTAAGTGGGCCATTGGATGGGGCAAACATTTTTGACTTAATTGATTCAAAGTTTCGCATATGACTTAGCTTCACATATGTTGTGTTCTCGAGAAATTAAAATGGTTTCTTCGCATATGACTTAGCTTCACGCATGATATTCAGACTTTGTGTGATTTATTGTTGTCTTCTGGATAGGAGGCATTTAGTCTCCAATTTTTTTTATTCTTTTCTCGAAGCATCTGAATGATATTCAGAAGTGAATAAGAATAGAGAATTATTCTGCAACACACTGCCATCAAGATGATAATCCTAAATATTTCTGAGGGCGTTTGTACCTAGCAATATAATACTGATATATTAAAAAGCTATGGAGTATGGAAGCCGAAATGCATAAATAACGTTAACTTTACAAGAATAAGCAAACTCTGTTTGGCAGAGCAACAACTTAGGCTATAGATGCAAAGTTGCATGCAGAGAACTTAATTTTATAAGCGCTAATAAAACTCGTACCAATAAATCAACAAATTGCTTAATTATTAAAAATGTATTTTAGAAGTTATATGACACTTGTCATAGAATTAATTACACAAAATAAAGCAAAAGCCTAAGACAATCGACCTTAATATATCTAAATCTTATCTTAAAGTAGGTTTGAGGCACCCACTAATGAAAGTAATCTAACATTTCCTGGGGCTAAAAAAATAACAGGCAATATTTCATTCATAGAACCAACTTGGTGAAAATGAGGAACAAAACTAAGAAAAATAACCAATAGGAGTAAACTCATTATCTCATTATAGATAAACCCCCCGGTTTTAGTATTCACTGCGTCTGCTTGAAAATATCAATTAGCTTGGTCAAATAATCAACACTAACCTGCAAGAAAAAGTGGAGAACGCCAGTACACACCTGAGTCACTGCAACCATGTTCCTCATTGTAATCAACTCGGCTTTGTGAGCAAAATTTATTTTACTTTTGAAGTTGTTTCAAATATTTGTGAAATTCAGCCTTTCTTTCAATTATAACTCACAGAAAAATCAGTGTACCCCCTAGCAAGCACAACATTATGTGTAACATATATGATATTTTATCTTATATATAAATTAGTTAGTCTCATGTGCCCCTCCAATGCAAATTCTTAGCTGTGTCATTGAGTATATTAAAACATTCAATAGATAATCTTTCCGTTAACAAAGATTGGAAGGAACTAAAAGCTTGCAACTTACCACATTGGTTATAACATCAAATGAGTTGTCGTCAAATGGAAGTTTGGGGTCCAAATTTAGATCTTGTACAATGTATTCTATCAAGACCTTAAAATGCATCATATTAGACATCAGAGTCACAAAGTTGAATAAGAACAAAACGGAGAACCAAGCATGTAAATATCATATACAAACCATATGAGCAAATAGAGCATACTGCCACCGTTTTAGAAAATTGTTATCGACCAGATAGTAGATTACATAGAAATAGACAAACAAAACCAATAATACCGGATTGCGCTTGAGCTCTTCTTCACTGTAATTTAAATGGTTTCTTCGCATATGACTTAGCTTCACATATGTTGTGTTCTCAAGAAATTTAAATGGTTTCTTTGCATATGACTTAGCTTCACACATGATATTCAGACTGTGTTTAATTTTTTTTTAAACACTTGTCAACTTTCTCAGCTCTTTAATAAACAACTTTATTGTTGTCTTCTGGATAGAAAAAAAAACTGGTTTCTTATAACACTTTTGTAAGCCCCCTGAATTTAGGAATTATTTTTTTCAATTTTATAAATCAATTATTTTGAATGAATATTATTATTTGATTATTATTTGATTAAATGCTCTTTACCGTAACTTGGATTTCTAGAGCATCAGGGATGCCAGTCTCTGGAAACTTTCTTCTTGAAGTTTGTAGTAGACGAGATTATCTTCATGTTGATATATCGTGTCCCACTCGAACTCGTTCCCTTGTGCTTTTTTTGTATCGCGCAACTTCGGCTCAACTTAGACCAATTAATCTTTGAATAATTATTCCCACTTTTATCTTTGATCATCGTTTGCACGTTACCGTCACTTTTAATTTAGGAGCACAAGACCAGTCATTTTCTCAGAACCAACTTCTCATGCATGATCTACTCGAGACGCTCTACACCCATGACCTTCGTGTCCCACTCAGACACTCTATTTTGTACTTCATTTCCTTCGCCAACCTTCGGGTCAATTTAGACCATTCAATTATCTACCGTAAAACCTGATTTAACTTTTAATTAAATTTCGGGACCCGACATCGATCCAACATAGTCGACCCAAAGTATGGACATGGCCCACATGAAGCCTACTACCCACATGATACTTGTGTCACATTTATTTGAGTCCCCACATGCTACTTATTTTTTCATGATCATAAATACCTATTTTAATTCAAATATTGCACCATGTCCGATTTTGACCCGACCCGGCTCGATCGAACCCGGACCCAAGCTCCATGTTCTCCTCTCGTGACTACCCAAACACCCCACATAAATTCCCACTTTTCTCTATTTTTAAATATCTCTCTACAAATATCTCTCTTTTTCTAATATATATATATATATATATGTATATACATATATATAAATATTTCTCTCCTTAAATCACTCCACACCTACGCACACACAAACACCTTACCCCCTCCTGTACGAGCAGCCTACCCCTCCTTTCTATCTCTCCTCTCTCTCTAATAATATCTATCTCTCTCTCTCTTATTATATTATATACACACACACTCAATTATATATTAATCCCTCTCTCTCTCTCCCTAACAAAACACACACACACCACCCTTCCCTCTCAGCAGCAGCCCCATGGCCGACCCCCAACCCGAGCTCTTCCTCCTCCTCCTCCTCCCGAGCCTACCATCGTCCACCACTGGCGCCGCCATCACCATTTCCGGTGCCACCATCACCATCATCTTCTCACGACCATCATCACCACCTCTCCTCCGACCATCCGCCGCCCTCGCCGCGCGTTGGCCGCGCAGCACTGCAGCAAAAGCAGCGATGTAACAGTGCGGCCGAAAATGGCCTGCAGGCCGCCGCAGTGGCCGCCCCCCTGCTGGGCGAACTCCGACGACCCCCTGGGTTCGCCACTTTCCTCCCCGGCCCGACGCATAGGCGATTTATACGTTTTGTACGGAATCCCGTCGACGCATGCGCGAACGAGATCCAGAAATGGTGCCTCGTCGCAGCAACTTCGTACACGTTTTCCAAAAAATCCGACCGTTGGATCGGCGATTTCTTTGCTCCGTCTCAATCTCAGTATATAGCTCTTCACTCCCCTCAATTTTCGTCCGTTAATTTTGTCATTTGATACATCAAAACCGGCCACAAAGTTGACACTTTAAATTGTGTTATTTTTGGACAGTTTTGTGGAGCCAACTTCGTCGGTTCGTATCTCCTCCATCGCAGCTCCGTCTGGCGTGCCACTGGTTCCTATGCGAAGTTGGTATAACCCTCTTCCTACCCCTTAAGTTTTGTTTCATTGTGAGCACGTTTGATTGGTTGAATTCGACGCCAAAGTTGGCCGTCCGAATTCGTAATTTCCAAGTTGTAAAATTTCATTTTTTTGAACTCGGGACTCCGAATTCAATTTTTGACACCACCAGTAGACTCGTGGCGGAGTTCTGGCATGTTTTCATATAAAGTTTGTTAGGTTTGGAGGACGTGGGCCCTGACACGTATTTCGGTACAAAGCGGGTCCCACAGTTTGGGTCAACGGGAATTTTTGACGTCGGCTCATCGGAATCCAATTCCGGATATACTGTTGAGTTCGTATCGTCATTCTGGACTCATTGACATATAATTTGCTATATTTTAGTGGACATTGGTTCCGATACGCATTTCGGTGCAAGTCAGATACCAATATCCGGGTCAACGGATCATTTTGAGATCGGCTCATCGGAATCCAATTCTGGACATACCGTTTAGTTCGTATTATCATTTTAGACTCGTTGACATATAATTTGCTGAGTTTTGAGGACATTGGCTCCGACACGCTTTTCCGTGTAAATCGGAATTTCAATGTCCTGGTCAACGGACCAATTTGGGATCGGGTCAACGAAATCCAATTCTGGATATACCGTTAGGTTCGTATCGTCATTCTGGATTCGTGAACATATAATTTGTTAGGTTTAGTGCACTTTTATTTTGGCACATTTTTCGGTACAAAGTGGGTCTGACACGGACTCCATTTTGATCCGAAATTACCTTTTTGCCCCTGTGTCCAAATTGGACTTATGGGCAGGCTATTCTAGCTATTTCGACCATTCTGGACACGTTGGTAATGGTTGTTTCACCATCCGACCACATCTGTAGGTTTTCACCCAATTATTATAATCTTTCTCCTTTTGTGGTATTTTGAGATCCATCGATTCCAGTAATTTCACAACTACTGAAATTGAATGTGTTGACTCTGTAGATGTTTATAGAGACTAGCTTTGACCATGTTTGACCATAGTTGACTACTTTGACTGAACGTCAAAGTAGAGTCAATATTTGACCTAGGTTAGACTAGTTTTGACCTTGGTTGACCACAGTTGACTATTTTGACCAAAAGTCAACCGTAAGTCAACCGTAGCCTAAAATTGACTAGAACTGGACCAAAGTTGACCAGTTGACACAAAGTCAACTATTAGTCAACGTTAGTCAAGTTTGACCTAGATTTTACCAGAGTTGACCAGTTGACCAAAAGTCAACTGTAAGTCAACCCTTGAGTTAGATTGACCTAGTTTGACTTGGTATGACTTGATTTTACTTCCAAACCCTTATATTGATACAGTATTGATAGGTCCTCGAGGCACTGTTCTAGGACTCAGTTGACATATTCCACCAGATCGCAGGCGAGTACATTCTCTGATAATATTTCTGTTTTATGATATCGTCTATGTTTTTTGTATTTAGTGTAGATATCCTTGTTCTCTTGACACATTATTCACACGGATTGGTATTTCTCTGGATCCCGTCATGAGATGTTATTTCTCGCTTTCCTTAGTATATCTTGTGCAAGTCTTTCTTATTCCTTGTGCATTGTATAGACACGATTCCTGCGAAGGCTAGCTACCCTCTCAGAGAATCGCGTGTCATGATGTGTCATGGTTGGATCCACTATACTAGTATGTGGTCATTATCCACCTTGTTTATTTTTGTAGATCTTGTGAGTGTTAATCATACACTCCACGTATGATTAACCAGGCTAGTAGACCTAGTGCAGACCCAAGCTGGCCACATGTCGAAACTAGTACTCACACACCTAGATAGGTGATTCTTGATTCTTGTACATGTCATGATCAGTTTTACTTGCCTTGTTCTAGCTCTAGATTTACAGCTTACCTTGCCATGATACTCACATGTACATTTCATAATTTCTTGTATATTCTCTCTATTTACTGCTACATTTTCAATATCGTCTAATTAGAACTGTTATTTGAGATTTGTGCTCGTTCCATCCTGACTGGATATGTTGACAAAATTTTAGGAGTAGTTGTGCCCTCAGTATTGGACTTCAGGATGTTGCTAGCTGGGGTGGTTCTCGGTATTCTTCACCGTGAGTTGTCTCTCAGGAGTTCTAGGTCTGGTAGTTATTAGTTTTGTTATTGTTCCTTCTGTTTTATTCTTGTCTCATATGATCCTTGTAGATTCTAGTTATTTTAGTGATATTGTTATTATTTCTTGTCTTATCTTCCTTAGTTTTCATGATGTGACAAGAGTAAATTTCTAGTTATGGATCTTTAGATGTTGTAGTTAGTATAGGGTTCTTGACAGTGCTCTACCGTCGAAACTGCGGCGTAGGCTGGGCGTGGCCCAAGTATTCATACCCGTATATCCGGGTGCGGGTCGTGACACATTTTTGTGGTGGCCCATGCAGGTCAGTCTCTGCTATTAATGCGAAGTCGTGGTAGTACTTGAGCTTATCTGTACTACTGCGAGCCTGTCCTAGGATTAAGGTTGAGTCATGGAATATTTTAGGATTTTGGTACTCAGTCACATATTAGGAACTCTTGGTAGATTCCAGAGATGATCCCTGTGAATCTTATTTTGAAAGCTTTTAAAATCTTATCCCACTTGTTTCTATTCGTCTTAATTTTTAAAATATTTGTCCGTATCAAACTTTATTCTTTCTTGAGATGAGTTGTGGATCCCAGAGGGAAGGTATAAGTTGAACTTATATATCCTCTAGGTTGAGAATCAAATATGATTTGCCAATCTTATATCAAGGTTGAGATTATTTAGATTATATTTCAGAATTTTCAATCTTGACCTAGATAGTACCTTTGGGACTTCTCCTGAGAATTTTCTTCTAAACCCTGCATCGGAATCTGCTTTCGCTAGTTTCCATTTACTTATCCTTGATTCGTCGTTGAATTTCGAATCTTGATGTTCGTTCGTTGTTGACTTTGACTTTGTATCTAAGATCAGTTTTTATGAATTGAGTTAAGATATTCTGATAAACATATTCGATGAGAACGATAAATGTCTACCTTATTTATGGAGTTTAGAATTTATCGCAGTCATACTAGCTAGCACGACAAGAACGTGGAGCCTGATGTTGGATATACTATCCTAGTTATGGAATTTAGATTTTCTTGCAGCCATACCGGTTGGCGTGGTAAGGAATCTAGATGACATAATTATAGAGTGTATACCCAAGTTATGGACTCCATCGTTTATTGCAGCTATGCTTACTGGCGTGGCGAAAATTTTGGCAACATAATTTCAGGAAGACGTGTATGGTTATCAGATTGTATCTTAAATCGGATCACTTCGTTATGACCGGATGATCAAGAACAAATTCTTATCATCATTCTTTCCCGTCTTGGTTAACTCTGTCTATCTACAGCCTAACTAGGATTTCTCGACATGATTGTTTTGTGTTCCATTTTTCATATGATTTGACTAAACACTTCTTCGCTAGCCTCTTGGGTAATTCTTCTTGTCCTTCCCGGTAATTGTTGGAAGTGCCTCATGGATTGATTCAAGGAATGTTCGAAAAGTAATTTATCCTTGTATTACGGAATCGGAAGTTTGCATCCAGAGAAATACTGGCGAGGCATGACTTCGGATAACGATATCATGGTTAAATATGTTTCTCAAATTCTACTTGGACCACTCCCTAAGCATTTTGACTAACATCTTCTCCTTTATTTTGCAAAAAAAAATTGTTTGGAAATATTTCACGGATTTGGCCAAGTTAAGTTCAGGAACCTATATTATCTGGCGTGGAAGCTGTGCACTGCAGCCATCCGTCGTATTATGGAACAAGGAAGTTAATCGCAGCCAGATGCACACTAGCGCGATAGTAACTTCATGTGACATAATTACGGAGGTATATGGTTCTTTTGTTTTACTTCGACTACGTCCTATGTATCTCGTTTGGCTTCGTACTATTCTTGAAAATATTTCGACAATCTTTCCTGTCTTGCTTGACCCTTACCTTGTCTGAATATTGATATGGATTGCTAGACCCAGTCTTAGGCCATTGTTACCTTCTATTTTTGATGATCGGATAGCCAGACCTTGTTAAGAGATTCTGTAGTGTAACTATAACATGTTATTATGTGTGATTGTGATGAGTATATTTTTCCTAGGGATCTATTGGGTTAAGCTTATAGGACAGATATGAGTGACTGACTATAATGGACTTAGAAACCATTAAGAATGATTAGTTTGATAGTATAGATTGATTTTAAGGTAATCTTAGATGGAGTAAATAATATTATATTGTTGTGACTATAGATTTAGGACTAGAATCTTGCGCTTAGGTTCGAGGGTTGAACATTATAAGACTTTGATGACCAAGTGATTATTGGTTATCTACAACCCATTTACTTATGATAGGAGGATAGATCAATATATGGAATAAAATAGAAGGAGATAACATTGCGTGCAAGATCGGAAGATAGCAGGAACAAAACATGGACATATGTACATAGGTAATAAATAATTCGATAAATGAATTAAGAGTTTGAATTTGAGGGTTTATATTAAGGAGTTCTTGAGTAAAAAGAGAGAAGGCTCGATGCCAAGAATAGGTTTTGAATGTATAATTTCAAGGAGCTTGTGATTAATAGGATAAAGATACTTAGGATGGGATAAGGAAACAAACAAATTTCTATTGAGATTGGAATTTTGGTTAATGGCCAATCATTGTTGATATATATATATATATATATATATATATATATATATATATATATATATCAACAATATATATATCAAAAAATATATATATATATATATATATATATATATATATATATATATCTATCTCGAGGATGACCTATATTTTAGAGTATACGTAAAGGTTCTTATTGATATGAAGATTCTTAGGGGTAAAATAGACATAGTTTTTATGGAAGAAGCTTGTTGAACCTGAACCAAAATACCTGTAGAGAGAAACAACATAGATGATCACAAGGGTAGCAGATTGGGTACTGTAGCCATAGCAGTTGCATGTTTTAGCTTGACCTATTGGATGATTTTTAATTTCGAGGACGAAATTTTTATAAGGTGGGTAGGATGTAAGCTCCCTGAATTTAGGACTTATTTTTTTCAATTTTATAAATCAATTATTTTGAATGAATATTATTATTTGATTAAATGCTCTTTACCGTGACTTGGATTTCTAGAGCATCAGGGATGCCAGTCTCTGAAAACTTTCTTATTGAAGTTTGTAGTAGACGAGATTATCTTCATGTTGAAATATCGTGTCCCACTCGAACTCGTTCCCTTGTACTCTTTTTGTATCGCGCAACTTCGGGTCAACTTAGACCAATTAATCATTGAATAATTATTCCCACTTTTATCTTTGATCATCGTTTGCATGTTACTGTAACTTTTAATTTAGGAGCACAAGACCAGTTATTTTCTCAAAACCAATTTCTCATGCATGATCTACTCGAGACGCTCTACACCCATGACCTTCGTGTCCCACTCAGACACTTCATTTTGTGCTTCATTTCCTTCGCACAACCTTCGGGTCAATTTAGACCATTTAATTATCTACCGTAAAACCTGATTTAACTTTCAATTAAATTTTGGGACCTGACATCGATCCAACCTAGTCGACCCAAAGTATGGACATGGCCCACATGAAGCCTACTACCCACATGATACTTGTATCCCATTTATTTGAGTCCCCACATGCTACTTATTTTCCCATGATCATAAATAACTATTTTAATTCAAATATTGCACCATGTCCGATTTTGACCCGACCCGGCTCGACCGAACCCGAACCCAAGCTCCATGTTGTCCTCTCGTGAATACCCAAACACCCTACATAAATTCCCACTTTTCCCTATTTTTAAATATCTCTCTACAAATATCTCTCTTTTTCTAATATGTATATATATATATGTATATACATATATATAAATATTTCTCTCCTTAAATCACTCCACACCTACGCACACACAAACACCTTACCTCCTCCTGTACGAGCAGCCTACCCCCCTTTCTCTCTCTCCTCTCTCTCTAATAATATCTATCTCTCTCTCTCTCTTATTATATTATATACACACACACTCAATTATATATTAATCCCTCTCTTTCTCTCCCCCTAACACAACACACACACCACCCTCCCCTCTCAGCAGCAGCCCCATGGCCGACCCCCAACCCGAGCTCTTCCTTCCTCCTCCACCCGAGCTTTTCCTTCCTCCTCCTTCTCCCGAGCCCACCATCGTCCACCACCGGCGCCGCCATCACCATTTCCGATGCCACCATCACCATCATCTTCTCACAACCATCATCACCACCTCTCCTCCGACCATCCGCCGCCCTCGCCGCGCGTTGGCTGGGCACCACCGCCGCGCAGCACTGCAGCTAGGGGTGAGCGTCGGTATATTCGGTCGGTATTTGATCAAATTTTTTGGTATTTTTTTAAATCGGTATTTAAAATATCAATACCAATACCGTACCATTTAGAATCGATTTTTTCGGTTTCGGTTAAATCGGTATTCGGTCGGTTTTTTTTCGGTATCGATATTTTACCAATTAATATTTGGTCAATCAACACACTTAATATTGTAGAAAGAACCTCTTAACCTATAATATATTTTTTTACATTTTTGGAAGCATTAAATTTCAAAGTCAAGCCTCTATCAACAAAACTACTCATCAAAATTATTAGAACAATATGTAACAAGTTGCAAACACCTAAAAATGGGCTTAAAAGATCAAACGTTATCACTAAGTTTAATCTTTAGTATAAATTTAAGTAACCAAAATTTACTTCAAAATTCTATGAGAATACAAAAACATAAGCTCAAAAGATCAAAAACTCAATTCTCGGCATTCTTGACATAACTTCAAGTCCATTAAAATCTATTCTAAGTTCTAAGAAACTGATTAAAACAAAGATAAAAATAAAAATGAGTAGAATAAAATTAATCACGAACAACATTATATATATGATCGGTTCGGTTCGGTATTTTCGGTATGGTATTACACTCAAACCGTTACTACTACCATTATACCATATTTTAGTCGGTTCGGCAATTCGGTATTGGTACATATTTTCAGTTCGGTTTTTCGGTATATTTTCAATCGGTATTCGGTCGGGTTTTTGGTATCGGTCGGTATTTTCTCACCCCTAAGTCTGCAGCAACAGCAGCGATGCAACAGTGCGGCCGAAAATGGCCTGCAGGCCGTGCGCACAGACGCTGCTGTAATACATGTGGTTCGTATTACGTATCTCGGTATACGTGTACGTATTTTGACTCGTATTGCATGTTTTTCTGCTTGATTTATTGGACATTTCTTTGCTTGGTTCATCTCGGTTCGGTTTGGCTTGTTGGCTTGGTTCGGTTTTGTTGGAGAACCAACCCACCTACCTACCACCACCATTTATTAACTCCCACTCCTCTCTCTCTCCTCATTAATTCTTTTCCATTACTTCTTCTTCTTCACCATTACTTCTCCTCCAACCTGAGAGAGTGGAGAGCTTAGGCAAGTGTACCTTGCTTCATGGAGGAACTCCATTTTCATTGTTCCATTGTCTTCCTCATGTGTTTCTAACCCACTTTAGTACTTAGCATTTTTCATTTCCATGGTTAACTTCTTGTAGATCTAGCTTTGTGGTATTTTCAGTTTTCAGGAGTTTTGATCTATCAAACTTGTATATTTTTGCTAGTTGATGGTTCCATGTTGTAGAGAATTCCGTTTTACTCAGATTTAACCTACGGGAGTCTGGATTTGGGTTTCTATTATTGTTTGGAGGAGCATGGAGGCCATGGTATTTTTTATGGACATGTTCTCTGTGGGAGCCATTAATTGCATTCTTGGCCGCATATGCACATTTTTGTGCTTAGCCGTATATGCACTGTGCTTACATTTAATTGAGTTGCTTGCAAGCTTGCATGCATTTGTATGCAACTTTCCTGAGCCGCATAGGCCATTCTTGACCGCATGGCCATTTATTATTTCTGGCCGCATATGGCCTTAGCCGTTCTTGGCCGCATGGCCTTGCAAGTATTAATTGCTTGCAGGCATGTATTAATTGCTTGCATTAAATATTTGTCATTTGCAGTAAATATTTAGCAGACCACTTTCATGAGCCGCATAGGCTGTTATACTTGCTTGGCCGCATGGCCATAATATTAAATCAGTCGCATAGGCCAAACCTCACTCAGCCGCATATACATGCAGGCTTGGGCCATTTATAATTGCTTTGGCCATTCACTCCAATGCTAGCCGCATATGGATATCTCTGTTGGCCGCTTGTGCATGCATTAGCATGAATTAGTAAATTCTTTGCAACATGCTTTAGCATGGCTAATATCTGTTGGCTAATATCATTTGCATGCATGAATAGTTGCATGCATGGATACAAATGTGAGCCGCATGGCCCTTGCAATTAATTTGCTTGCCTGCTTAATTTAGTTTAGCCGTATGTATTTGCTAGCAAATATTCCATGGTTTGCTTGCATGTGCATGGAAATACACGTAGCCGCATGTAGATTAGTTTGCTTGCATGGAAAATATTAGTATATAATGGCCTTTAGCTGCTACTTAGCATATTTGCATGGCTTTTCCTTTAGCTTGCATGCTTGTATTTAATTATTAGCTTGGCATCAACTTTGCATGCAAACCCAATTAATTTTTAGCTTGTATGCTGGCCGCATAAGCATGTAATTTGCCTGGCCTTGCATGCTGGCCGCATATGCTCCCCCCCTCCATTTGATTTATGGCTGTATGGCCTTTAGTTGAATTGCAAGGCCGCATGGCCTTTAGCCAATTGCATGCAATTGCTTGCATGATTATTTTAGCTGGCCGCATATGGCAGTTCAATTGCTGGCCGCATGTATTTGCTTGCCGCATAGGCTCAATATTATATTTGCTTTAGTGCATGCAATTATTTAACTCTTGTACAGTGGCAACATTATTAATTGTTGGTCACATGGCCCTTTAATTAGCTGCTTGCATGCAACTTACCTGAGCCGCATATGGCCAAGTGACTTACTGGCCGCATGTAATAATTTTTTCTGAGCCGCATGAGTCCCCCACGGCCCTTGCCTCTGCTAATATTTAATTACTACTTGTATGCTTGTGCCATATTAATTGTTCCCTGACACGGTGGTGACCCGTTGTGGTACACTTTTGACAATGACATGACTTGATAGTGGCCCGACGTGGCGCACTCCTGACAGTAAACTTGATATAATATTTCTTGATAGTGGCCTGCCGTGGCGCACTCTTGACAAGTAAACCTGACTTGATACATCTCGATATACTGTTGCGACGGCTAGCTTGACATGGCAAGAATGAATGACCTGGACACCGTAGACGATTGTGCTTGTACAAATGAACCCGTCTTGTCTTGCATCATGTCTAGGACAGAGATCCCTGAGTACCACGGTCAGGGGTACCTACTGTAAATTGACTAAGGCTAATAACTAGAATAATCCAATAGTCA
Source organism: Iris pallida (assembly GCA_029216955.1). Classification (NCBI taxonomy): domain Eukaryota; kingdom Viridiplantae; phylum Streptophyta; class Magnoliopsida; order Asparagales; family Iridaceae; genus Iris; species Iris pallida. The sequence goes on from JANAVB010007399.1 coordinate 30,552,891, forward strand.
TGAAGAGATCTCCCAGCTACAGGCAATCCCGTTACCTGGGCGCACTTGTGGATTTGTAGCCAGACGACGAGTAGGGCACACTTCCAGCGCACTGTCATGTGTTGCACCCTTATTGTACTAATATTCGACCTGGGTAACCGGATGGTCTGCAGGGCTTGTGGCTGGAAGAATCTCGCTGCATCTTGCTAGTAACTAGACCTGTGATAACCCTAGTTAGTTAAAGTATCAAGCCGTACTTATTGCTTGGTCGTGATTGTTGGATGAGAAATAACTGTCACGCCCCAGAACCAGAATACTGGAGAGCGGGAGCGTACATAGCCAGCTACGTCTATTGAAGTGCAACCCACCTCGCTATACGGTCACGGCTGTCTAGATACATGAGGGTTTAGCTACAATCCATCAGTCTCCTATGGTCAAGAACAAGCCTAGTGTCTCAATCACAAGCAAGTAGTAGCAATCATAAGATATTAAAACATCAAATATACAATAGTAAGGCGTCCCATACATTACATATTGGATGATCATGAAGCTAGTCGTACAAAATGTAAAGACTAGCAAGAGTTTAGTCATACATGATCAACCCTAGGATTTGTCAATCATGTAATAGCCCGTAGGCAGACAGTAAATAAAGGTGCAACCGAGCTAACACGTGCTCGTCGGCTAAACGCCTCAAAAGAATAATTTACAATTAAGTGGGAGAACAAAAGAAACCCACTCGTTGCCAGGGTTACGCCTGGTGGCCACCATCTGGCTAGAAGGTAGGTAGAACCTCTGGAGCTGCTCCGATATCTGGCCACACAAAACCAGCTGGTTCAGACCCCAGAAAGAGCAAGTGCCACAAAGGAGGCTTCACTTAGGAACTAAAACCAGCATATCACAATAGAGTATTAAAGATAAATAATGAATAAAGAATTGATAATAATAGAGATAACAACAGTAAACTGAGTACGAAGAAACCATTCAAGTAGCCAGGTCACAACCCTTAAACCAAACAAGGACCGGGGTTGCAGCCCTTCACCTGAATAGAAACCCGTCTCAAATACTATTGGTAAGTAAAACATGATTAGTCTTGGCATAAGGTAAAAATAAGACAATAAACGAAGAGAGGATAAGGAACTGCTCCGGAAGCCAGGTTACAACACTTAAACCAAACAAGGACCGGAGTTGTAACCCTTCGCCTGAACAGAACCTTGCCCCTGATCTTTATTGTGAAGGCTGGTATAAATAATCATGTTATCGGAGTAAGGCAAAACAAGGCGAGCATGGCTTGGAGAGCAATAAGACAATAAACGAAGAGAGGACACAAAACTGCTCTGGGAGCCAGGTTACAACCCTTAAACTAAACAAGGACCGGGGTTGTAACCCTTCGCCTGAACAGAACTGGACCCCTGATCCTTATCGTTAAGATAAGCATACATAATCAGAACGATATATGATAAGATAACCATAGAACTATTCAGATAGCCAAGTTACAACCCTTAAACCAAACAAGGACCGGGGTTGTAACCCTTCATCTGAACAGAACTTGGTATCTCAACATTTATCGATACAAGAATTCAGGTCATGATACAACCTTGTACAGGATCATGACAAATAGACAGGGCTAGACTCCATCCAATCAATCACGGCCAAGCAATGAGTACGGCTTGATACATTAACTAACTAGGGTTAGCACAGGCCTAGTTACTAGCAAGATGCAATGAGATTATTCCAACAGCCACAAGCCCTACAGACCATCCGGTTATCCAGGTCGAATGTCCGTTTATTAATGGTGCACCACATGACTGTGTGCTGGAAATGTGCCCTACTCGTCGGTAGGCTACAAGTCCACTGAATGCGCCCAGATAACGGGATTGCCTGTAGCGGGGAATCTCTTTATGTCTACTGAATTATTCTAGTTAATTAGCCTTAGTCAATTTCAGTAGGTGCCCCTGACCGTGGTATTCAGGGGTCCACGTCCTAGACATGATGCAAGACAGTACTTGTTTATATGTACAAACACAATCGTCCACGGTGTCCAGGTCAATCATTCTTGTCAGGTCGTGTCATGTCATGTTAGCCGTCGTAACAGCAATTCGAGATGATCATGTCAGGTATACTTGTCATACTATGCCATATTCAATTAACATTTCCAAACATATTAAATAAATTTGTGATTTTCAAGTTCATGACAAAAGGCGTAAGGATATAAAATGGGCGTAAAATATATATAAAAGGTAAAGATGTACGCCATAGGAACTCAAGTTTCTACGCGCGTACCACCGACTACGCTAGTGAAGCTTTACGCATGAACTTTACGCTAGCAAGCTCTATGCGAACAAGGGAGCATACGGCTGGGATTTACGCTAGCCAGGCTTTACGCTAGCAAGATTGTACGCGCGTAAAATTTTACACGCGTGAACCCTCGAGCAGATTTTACGCGAGTAAAACTTTACGCGAGGAAAACTTGGGCAACTTTACGCTCGTAAAGGTCTGCTCGAGCTAGGGATTTTACGCGAGCTTGATTTTACGCAAGCGGGAGAGTCCCGAGCGTAAAATTGAACAGCTCAGCGTAAAACGAAGTACGCTGGCACGCGATGCATGTGCGTAAAAGGGAACTACGCTAACACGTTAAGACGTGAGCGTAAAAGCTGAATACTACGCTGGCACGCAATGCGTGTGCGTAAAAGACTGATATAACACGCTGACATGTAAAATATGGGCGTAAGGGCTAAACACTACGCTAACACGATAGAACGTGTGCGTAAAACTTCATCTTCTCGCCATGGCCAAAGCAAACACGCGTAAAAGCTCAGGAACTCCATCTCGGCCAGGACTTAGTGAAATCCGGCCATCCCAAAACCAAACTTGTGTAAAATCATGAGGCCTACTACATGGAACTCTTAGTTTTCGAAAACAAGCTATTTTAGTAGATCAAAACCAAGAAGATCGAAAATACAAGAAACTTTAGATCTTCATAGAATGAGCCATGGAATTTGAAAACACTAAGTACTAAAGAGGCTTAAGATCTTGAGGAGAAGAAAATGGAACAACAAAATGGGAGTTCCTTCGTGAAGCAAGTTACACTTGCCTAGCTCTCTTCCTAGTAGGTAAAGAAGAGTAATGGTGGGAGAAGGAGAAGTAATGAGGAGAGAGAGAAAAGTGGGCGGCTAATAAAGGAAGGGGGAAGTGGTAGGTGGGAGTTTGCACTCCAACCCAAACCGAACCAAATCTAGCCGAACCTAACCGAACCCAGCCAAGAGACATGAAATACGAGTCAAAATATGTACACGTATACCAAGATACGTAATACGAACCACAGGCATTACAATAACCAGTCTAGTCTTGTACAGATCTTGTGCAAGATTGTTACGTGACCTGATTTCTTATTTTATCTTGTCGATAAATGGTGGGAGAAACCAAGTTCTGTTCAGACGAAGGGTTACAATCCCGGTCCTTGTTTCATTTACAGGTTGTAACCTGGTTATCTGAATAGTCCCATGGTTATCTCATCGTATATCACCTGTCATGCTTTTCTTTAATTACTGTCTTCTATTATGTAATTATATTCTTGTGCTAAATTACTGGTTTTAGTTCCTAAGTGAAGCCTCCTTTGTGGCACTTGCTCTTTCTGGGGTCTGACCCAGCTGGTTTTGTGTGGCCAGATATCGGAGCAGCACCAGAGGATCTACCTGTCTTCCAGCCAGATGGTGACCACCAGGCGTAACCCTGGCAACGAGTGGGTTTCTTTTTGTCCTCCCACTTTATTGTAAAAATTATTTTTTTGAGGCGTTTAGCCGGTGAGCATGTGTTAGCTCGTATTGCACCTTATTACTGTCTGCCTATGGGCTGTAGCATGATTGACAGATGCTAGGGTTGATCATGTATGACTAAAACTCTTGCTAGTTCTCACATTTTGTAACGACTAGCTTCATAATCAGTTGAATATGTAATGTTTGGGACGCCTTACTATTGTATATTTGGTGATCTTACATCTTGTAACTTTACTTGATTGCTTGTGATTGAGACACTAGGCTTGTTATTGACCATAAGAGACTGTTGGCTTGTAGTTAAACCTTCATATATCTAGACAGCCGTGACCATATGGTGAGATAGATTCTATTTCATTATACGTAGCTGGCTATGTCTGCCCCCGCTCTCCAGTATTCTGGTTCTGGGGCGTTATATGGTTTAAGTGGTGGCCCATGCAGGTCTTGTAAATCAAGATATATGGGGGTTTACCTAATAGATGTCTCAATCAGTACTCGCCCTTGATCTCTGTTCGTATTCTCTAAATCCCTGAAATTCTTGTCCTGATCACATGCTTGTAATCATTGATCTGTCCTGGTCCTTCCTTATTGTTCCCTATGTCGTCTTCTTCAGCGGCATTGTTCCTGGATCTGCAGATCAGCAAGGCGGAGCACCTCCCGTGGACCAGCAGCAACCTGGAGATTAAGCCCAGTATTCAAGAGTAGCCTCCAGAGGATTCCAGTAGCAAAGACCCCAGCAGTATGCCTAGGTCCAAGCTCAGATTCAGAACCGGCAGAGAGGTTCCTAGCAGGATGTCTTCCCCCTTCCTCATGCCTTCAAATTCCTTGCTTGCATGGTTGATTGTTTGATTGATTGCTTAGTATAGCTTGTCCTTGCATCTCTAGTCTCTTGATTAAATTCTGAGGACGGAATTCTTTTAAGGTGGGTAGAGTTGTAATGCCTGTGGTTCGTATTACGTATCTCGGTATACGTGTACGTATTTTGACTCGTATTGTATGTTTTCCTGCTTGATTTATTGGGCATTTCTTTGCTTGGTTTATCTCGGTTCGGTTTGGCTTGTTAGCTTGGTTCGGTTTTGTTGGAGAACCAACCCACCTACCTACCACCACCATCACCATTTATTAACTCCCACTCCTCTCTCTCTCCTCATTAATTCTTTTCTATTACTTCTTCTTCTTCACCATTACTTCTCCACCAACCTGAGAGAGTGGAGAGCTTAGGCAAGTGCACCTTGCCTCATGGGGAAACTCCATTTTCATTGTTCCATTGTCTTCCTCATGTGTTTCTAACCACTTTAGTACTTAGCATTTTTTATTTCCATGGTTAATTTTTTGTAGATCTAGCTTTGTGGTATTTTCGGTTTTCAGGAGTTTTGATCTATCAAACTTGCATATTTTTGCTAGTTGATGGTTCCATGTTGTAGAAAATTCTATTTTACTTAGATTTAACCTACGGGAGTCTGGATTTGGGTTCCTATTGTTGTTTGGAGGAGCATGGAGGCCATGGTATTTTTCATGGACATGTTCTCTGTGGGAGCCATTAATTGCATTCTTGGCCGCATATGCACATTTTTGTGCTTAGCCGCATATGCACTGTGCTTGTATTTAATTGAGTTGTTTGCAAGCTTGCATGCATTTGCATGCAACTTTCCTGAGCCGCATAGGCCATTCTTGACCGCATGGCCATTTGTTATTTCTGGCCGCATATGGCCTTAGCCATTCTTGGCCGCATGGCCTTGCAAGATTAATTGCTTGCAGGCATGCATTAATTGCTTGCATTAAATATTTGTCATTTGCAGTAAATATTTAGCAGACCACTTTCATGAGCCGCATAGGCTGTTATACTTGCTTGGCCGTATGGCCATAATATTAAATCAGCCGCATAGGCCAAACCTCACTCAGCCGCATATGCATGCAGGCTTGGGCCATTTATAATTGCTTTGGCCATTCACTCCAATGCTAGCCGCATATGGATATCTCTGTTGGCCGCTTGTGCATGCATTAGCATGAATTAGTAAATTCTTTGCAACATGCATTAGCATGGCTAATATCTGTTGGTTAATATCATTTACATGCATGAATAGTTGCATGCATGGATACAAATGTGAGCCGCATGGCCCTTGCAATTAATTTGCTTGCATGCTTAATTTAGTGTAGCCGCATGTATTTGCTAGCAAATATTCCATGGTTTGCTTGCATGTGCATGGAAATACACGTAGCCGCATGTAGATTAGTTTGCTTGCATGGAAAATATTAGTATATAATGGCCTTTAGCTGCTACTTAGCATATTTGCATGGCTTTTCCTTTAGCTTGCATGCTTGTATTTAATTATTAGCTTGGCATCAACTTTGCATGCAAACCCAATTAATTTTTAGCTTGTATGCTGGCCGCATAAGCATGTAGTTTGCCTGGCCTTGCATGCTGGCCGCATATGGTCCCCCTCCTCCATTTGATTTATGGCCGCATGGCCTTTAGTTGAATTGCAAGGCCGCATGGCCTTTAGCCAATTACATGTAATTGCTTGCATGATTATTTTAGCTGGCCGCATATGGCAGTTCAATTGCTGGCCGCATGCATTTGCTTGCCGCATAGGCTCAATATTATATTTGCTTTAGTTCATGCAATTATTTAACTCTTGTACAGTGGCAACATTATTAATTGTTGGTCGTATGGCCCTTTAATTAGCTGCTTGCATGCAACTTACATGAGCCGCATATGGCCAAGTGACTTGCTGGCCGTATGTAATAATTTTTTCTGAGCCGCATGAGTCCCCCACGGTCCTTGCCCCTGCTAATATTTAATTAGTACTTGTATGCTTGTGCCATATTAATTGTTTCCTGACACGATGGTGACCCGTTGTGCACTTTTGACAATGACATGACTTGATAGTGGCCCGACGTGGCGCACTCCTGACAGTAAACTTGACATGATAATTCTTGATAGTGGCCCGCCGTGGCGCACTCTTGACAAGTAAATCTGACATTATACAACTCGACATGCTGTTGCGACGGCTAGCTTGACATGGCAAGAATGAATGACCTGAACACCATGGACGATTGTGCTTGTACAAATGAACCAGTCTTGTCTTGCATCATGTCTAGGACAGAGATTCCTGAGTACCACGGTCAGGGGTACCTACTGTAAATTGACTAAGACTAATAACTAGAATAATCCAATAGTCATGAAGAGATCTCCCAGCTACAGGCAATCCCGTTACCTGGGCGCACTTGTGGATTTGTAGCCTACCGACGAGTAGGACACACTTCCAGCACACTGTCATGTGTTGCACCCTTATTATACTAATATTCGACCTGGATAACCGGATGGTCTGCAGGGCTTGTGGCTGGAAGAATCTCGCTGTATCTTGCTAGTAACTAGGCCTATGATAACCCTAGTTAGTTAAAGTATCAAGCCGTACTTATTGCTTGACCGTGATTGTTGGATGAGGAATAATCAGTCTAGTCTTGTCCTGATCATGTGCAAGATTGTTACGTGACCTGATTTCTTATTTTATCTTGCCGATAAATGGTGGAAGAAACCAAGTTCTGTTCAGACGAAGGGTTATAACCCCGGTCCTTGTTTGGTTTACGGGTTGTAACCTGGTTATCTGAATAGTCCCATGGTTATCTCATCGTATATCACCTGTCATGCTTTTCTTTAATTACTGTCATTTATTATGTAATTATATTCTTGTGCTAAATTACTGGTTTTAGTTCCTAAGTGAAACCTCCTTTGTGGCACTTGCTCTTTCTGGGGTCTGACCCAGCTGGTTTTGTGTGGCCAGATATCGGAGCAGCACCAGAGGATCCACCTGTCTTCCAGCCAGAAGGTGACCACCAGGCGTAACCCTGGCAACGAGTGGATTTCTTTTTGTCCTCCCATTTTATTGTAAAAATTATTCTTTTGAGGCATTTAGCCGGCGAGCACGTGTTAGCTCGTATTGCATCTTATTACTGTCTGCCTACGGGCTGTAGCATGATTGACAGATCCTAGGGTTGATCATGTATGACTAAAACTCTTGCTAGTCCTCACATTTTGTAACGACTAGCTTCATGATCAGTTGAATATGTAATGTTTGGGACGCCTTACTATTGTATATTTGGTGATCTTACATCTTGTAACTTTACTTGATTGCTTGTGATTGAGACACTAGGCTTGTTATTGACCATAAGAGACTGTTGGCTTGTAGTTAAACCCTCATATATCTAGACAGCCGTGACCGTATGGTGAGATGGATTCCATTTTATTATACGTAGCTGGCTATGTCTGCCCCTGCTCTCCAGTATTCTGGTTCTGGGGCGTTACAGCTGCCGCCGGCCGCCGCCGCCGTGGCCGGCCCCCCTGCTGGGCAAACTCCGGCGAACCCTTGGGTTCTCCGCCTTCCTCCCCGGCCCGACGCATATGCGATTTGTGCGTTTTGCACGGAATTCCGTCGACGCGCGCGCGAACGAGATCCAGAAATGGCACCTCGTTGCAGAAACTTCGTACACATTTTTCGAGAAATTTGACCGTTGGATCGGCGATTTCTTTGTTCCGTCTCAATCTCGGTATATAGCTCTTCACTCCCTTCAATTTTCGTCCGTTAATTTTGTCGTTTGATACATCAAAATCGGCCACAAAGTTGACGCTTTAAATTGTGTTATTTTTGGACAGTTTTATGGAGCCAACTTCGTCGGTTCGTATCTCCTCCATCGCAGCTCCGTCTGGCGTGCCACTGGTTCCTATGCGAAGCTGTTATAACCCTCTTCCTACCCCTTAAGTTTCGTTTCATTGTGAGCATGTTTGATTGGTTGAATTCGACGCCAAAGTTGGTCGTCTGAATTCGTAATTTTCAAGTTGTAAAATTCTATTTTTTGAACTCGGAACTCCAAATTCAATGTCTGACACTACCAGTAGACTCGTGGCGTCGTTCTGGATTGTTTCCGTATAAAGTATGTTAGGTTTGGAGGACGTGGGCCCTGGCACGTATTTCGGTGCAAAGCGGGCCCCACAGTCCGGGTCAACGGGACTTTTTGACGCCGGCTCATCGGAATCCAATTCCGGATATACCGTTGAGTTCGTATCGTCATTTTGGACTAGTTGACATATAATTTGCTAAATTTTAGTGGACATTGATTTCGACACGCATTTCGGTGCAAGTCGGATACCAATATCCGGGTCAACGGGTCATTTTGAGATCGGCTCATCGGAATCCAATTCTGGACATATCGTTTAGTTCGTATTATCATTCTGAACTCGTTGACATATAATTTGCTGGGTTTTGAGGACATTGGCTCTGACACGCTTTTTCGTGTAAATCGGAATTTCAATGTCCTGGTCAACGGACCAATTTGAGATCGGGTCAACGAAATCCAATTCTGGATATACCGTTAGGTTCGTATCGTCATTCTGGATTCGTGGACATATAATTTGTTAGGTTTAGTGCACTTTTATTTTGACACTTTTTTTGGTGCAAAGTGGGTCCGACACGGACACCATTTTGACCCGAAATTACCTTTTTGCTCCTGTGTCCAAATTGGACTTATGGGCAGGCTATTCTAGCTATTTCGACCATTCTGGACACGTTGGTAATGGTTGTTTCACCATCCGACAACATCTGTAGGTTTTCACCCTATTATTATAATCTTTCTCCTTTTGTGGTATTTTGAGATCCATCGATTCCAGTGATTTCACACCCACTGAAATTGAATGTGTTGACTCTGTAGATGTTTATAAAAACTAGCTTTGACCCTGTGTGACCATGGTTGACTACTTTGACTGAACGTCGAAGTAGAGTCAACATTTGACCTAGGTTAGACTAGTTTTGACCTTGGTTGACCACAGTTGACTATTTTGACCAAAAATCAACCGTAAGTCAACCGTAGCCTAAAATTGACTAGAAATGGACCGAAGTTGACCAGTTGACCTAAAGTCAACTGTTAGTCAACGTTAGTCAAGTTTGACCTAGAATTGACTAGAGTTGACGAGTTGACCAAAAGTCAACTATAAGTCAACCCTTGACTTAGATTGACCTAGTTTGACTTGCTTTAACTTGCCTTGACCTAGTTTGACTTGGTATGACTTGATTTTACTTCCAAACCCTTATATTGATACAGTATTCCACCTATAGGTCCTCGAGGCACTGTTCTAGGACTCAGTTGACATATTCCACCAGATCGCAGGCGAGTACATTCTCTGATAATATTTCTGTTTTATGATATCGTCTATGTTTCTTGTATTTAATGTAGATATCCTTGTTCTCTTGACACATTGTTCACACGGATTGATATTTCTCTGGATCCCGTCATGAGATGTTATTTCTCGCTTTCCTTGGTATATGTTGTGTAAGTCTTTCTTGTTCCTTGTGCATTGTATAGACACGATTCCTGCGAAGGCTAGCTACCCTCTCAGAGAATCGCGTGTCATGATGTGTCATGGTTGGATCCACTATACTAGTCGGGGACGGAGAGTATTAGTGTAGATGTGTGGTCATTATCCACCTTGTTTATTCTTGTAGATCTTGTGAGTGTTAATCATACACTCCACGTATGATTAACCAGGCCAGTAGACCTTGTGCAGACCCAAGCCGGCTATATGTTGAAACTAGTACTCACACACCTAGATAGGTGATTCTTGATTCTTGTACATGCCATGATCATTTTTACTTGCCTTGTTCTAGCTCTAGATTTACAGCTTACCTTGCCATGATACTCACATGTACATTTCATGATTTCTTGTATATTCTCTCTATTTACTGCTACATTTTTAATATCGTCTAATTAGAACTGTTATTTGAGATTTGTGTCCGTTCCATCCTGACTGGATATGTTGACAAAATTTTAGGAGTAGTTGTGCCCTCAGTATTGGACTTCATAATGTTGCTAGCTGGGGTGGTTCTCGGTATTCTTCACCGTGAGTTGTCTCTCAAGAGTTCTAGGTCTGGTAGTTATTAGTTTTGTTATTGTTCCTTCTGTTTTATTCTTGTCTCATATGATCCTTGTAGATTCTGGTTATTTTAGTGATATTGTTATTATTTTTTGTCTTATCTTCCTTAGTTTTCGTGATGTGACAAGAGTACATTTCTAGTTATAGATCTTTAGATGTTGTAGTTAGTATAGGGTTCTTGACAGGGCTCTACCGCCGATACTACGGCGTAGGCTGGGCGTGGCCCACGTATTCGTACCCGTATATCCGGGTGTGGGTCGTGACAACTTTGGAAGCTTGATGAACTCAAGTTTGGTTATCCAAAATGTACATGTGAGGTGCTTTAGACTTGTGGTGGAACCGGGTTAGGATTTCCAACGGCTACAATTATGCCATCATTGATCATAAAATGAAGCTTTTGTATTGTAAGGATCTTTTAACATATTTCATCTTAAAGATATTTGGACACATTTTTATTTTGTCCTTTTCCAAATTTATAATTTCTATTTTGTATCCTCTATTATAGCTACTGCTTACTAGTTACAACAAGTGGGAAAAAAGAAAAAGTGCTCATATTATATATGCTTCATAAATTGAAAATTTTCATGTCAAACATTTAACTGATGGAAATAAGTTAAAACTTCTCAAAAATCACTCTTTATGAAGCAATCTGTATGCACAAAGTAAGATCAAATATAAATTTAGAACTTGTAATTCTCCAGAAGCCAAAATGATATTCATACTTTGTGTGCTTACTAGTTACAACAATTGTGCAGAAAAGAAAAAGTGCTCGTATTATGTATGCTTCATAAATTAAAATTTTCCCTGCCAAACATTTAACCGATGGAAATAAGTTGAAACTTCTAAAAAATCACTCTTTATGAAGGAACCTGTATGCGCACAGTATGATCAAATATCAGTTTAGAACTTGTAATAGAACTCCAGAAGCCAAAATGATATTCAGACTTGGTGTGCTTCCAAAAGTCATTGTAGTTTAATCAAATCCAATTTACATAAAAGTCCAGTAATATCTACTGAAATCTCCACCATCTATCCTTATTACATGTATAGTTTTGTTATTTTCATTATGCTTGATGCCAACTGTATATATGGAGAGTTGCATGGAAGGATAGCTACTCTTACGGAAGGATAGCTACTCTTATGAATGGACACTAAAAGAGCACATAATGACAAAACTCAATACAGAGGTACACAAGATAACACAAGCATCAATGTGAATATGTTCTTTAAACTTCCATTACTGTATATTTTTCCAAAGAAAGTGAGGGTAAGTAGAGGAAAGGAAACAAAAATATAAAGAAAGGACATGTTAGACATCATGACAAACTGTACACGATAATCTTCGGGGTTTTTTTTTATCATTATAAGAATACGATATATGGAAAAAATGGTCCTTTAAATATCATCTGCAAATAATTTCTCATATCTAAACAGTAAACTATTAGCCGCGTCTAATATTCTGTGTCTTAAGGTAATGTTCTGTGTCGCAAGTAGATGGATATGTTCTAGCAAACTTTTAAATTTTCAGTTCTGAAAAAGATCCAAAAATCAACTTTAAATAACCTCACAAAGTTGATCTTATGGAAAACAGATTGGAATATTGCTTCCATGAAAGTAATTCGAATTTACATGGAAGGAGAAATGAGAAGACTATAGGAAATAACACATGGATATCTACATCAATTTTTCT